>JAVKPL010002304.1:0-179739 GCA_032173675.1 Gastrolobium villosum
CCAAGTGCCATTGGTATGAAGTGCGGTCATCTCATCTAGCATCGCTTAGCGCCACCCTGGATGAGAAAGTGCTTCACCTGTGGTTTAGGAATATAAACAGAAGAAAGACTAGAAACAAAGGTGAAATGAGGAGGAGAAAGACGGTCATAGCTCAAAAAGGTATAAAGAGGATAAGGATTACGAGTAGTACGTGTACCTTTTCTTTGAGCAATAGGAAAAGCCTCTGGTGAAGGATCCGGAGGGGAAGAATCAACTGCAGGGGGCAATGAGTCAGCAGGGATCGAGTTAACAGGAGGCACAGTCTTACGACGTTGATAAGTGAGAAGTGGACGTTCCTCAGGTAGTGAAGCAATATGTTGCTTATCTGGAATAGAAGTACCTGCAGCTGGCAAAGACAAGTCTAGAAAGGGAACAGGAAGAACATGATCAACTTGTGACAATGAAGACGGGTTAGAATTAAAGGGTTGTTGATCAAGAAAGGTGACATCAGCGGAAACTAAGTAACGCTTGAGATCGGGAGAGTAACAACGATACCCCTTTTGAAGACGAGAATAACCAAGAAAAATGCATTTAAAAGCTTTGGATGTTAACTTGTCTTTACCAGGAGTAAGATCATGAACAAAACAGGTACAACCAAAGACATGTGGGGATAGAGGATAGGATAGAGGAACATCTGGAAACAATAAGGTATAAGGAATGTCATTATTAAGCACAGATGAAGGCATGCGGTTGATGAGAAAGCAGGAAGCAAGTTTTGCATCGGCCCAGAAGTGAAGAGGAACATGCATGTGGATAAGAAGAGTTCTTGCAATCTTAATGAGATGTCTATTCTTTCGTTCAGCTACTCCATTTTGTTGTGGAGTGTGAGGACAAGTGGTTTGGTGTAAAGTACCCTTTGTGGCTAAGAAATTAGAAAAGTTAACAGAAACATATTCCTTAGCATTATCACTTCGTAAAATATGAATAGAAGCACCAAATTGAGTATGGATTTCAGCAGAGAACTTTTGATAAATAGAAAATAACTCAGAACGGTTTTTCATTAAATAAATCCAAGTACAACGGGAAAAATCATCAATACAAATAACGAAATACCGAAATCCTAAAACAGACACACTACGACTAGGACCCCAAATATCTGAATGAATAATAGAAAAAGGAGCATCAACTCGTTTATTGACTCGATTAGCAAAGGAAGAGCGTATGTGTTTTCTTTGCTGACATGACTGACAATCTAAAGTCTGAAGACCAGATAAAAGAGGAACCATCTTTTGTAATTTTGAAAGACTAGGATGCCCAAGACGACTGTGGATGAGTTATGGAGATTCTGTAATAGAACAAGGAACTGAAGGTCTCGGCACAACCAGGTAGAACAGCCCCCGTGACTCACGGCCCACTCCAATCGTCTTCCCCGTACCCGGGTCCTGCACAGAAACAGAATGATTTGAGGTGACGATACAGTTAAGAGAACTGATCAATTTACTAACAGATATTAAATTATAAGGGATGTGAGGAATGTAATAGACAGATGTTAAGGTCAATGAGGAGGTTGGACAGATTTGTCCAATCCCATGAACGGGAGCCTTAGTTCCATCAGCAAGAGTAAAGGAGGGTAATTTATCAGAAAAAGTAAGAGATGAAAAGAGTTCCTTATTACCACAGAGGTGATCAGTAGCACCTGAGTCAAATATCCAAGGACCAAGTGATGTAGAATGAGAAACACAAGCAACAGGATTACCAGTTTCTGAATTCTGAGATTGAGGAGAGGCTTTCCTGAGAAGGTTCTGGAATGCTGCATAGTCTTCAGAGGATAGAGAGACTGTTCCATTTGAAGCAGTATCTGATTGAGCTATATTAGCAGCAAAAGAAGGTCGCAGATTGTGTAGCAGCATTCCTCATAATGACCAAGTTGCTGACAGTAATGACAACGAGGTCGCTGACCACGTCCTCCTGGGCCTCTACCACGACCACGTCCACCGCCAATATTCCCGCGAAAGTCATTACAGGAAACTAGAGCCGTAGGATCAACAACGGAAGATGATGCAGGAGCAGATTTCTTATTCAAATTCAAAAGACGCTGATATGTTATGGATAAATCAGGCTCCCCACTCGTCAAAATAGTATCACGGACACAATCATATTCTTCGGGAAGGCCAGAAAGTGTGGCAACCATAAAGAGACGTTCTACCTGTTTTCGATATGCAGTAGCATCAGTAGGGTAAGGCAGCATATCCAAATATGCCTGCATCAAAAATCGACTCTTGCCAACATATGTCTCCATCTGAATGTCGGATGATTTGCTTAATTCCATAAACTGAGAGATGATGAAATAGAGTTGCTGAACATCATTAGTATAGAGGTTCTTTGCTTCCTCCCATACTTCAGTGCAAGTTTGAAATGAATAAAAGATATCCAAGACGACTGGATCAATAGATTGCCAGAGGATACTCAGAAGCTGGTTGTCAATCTTCTCCCAATCAGATTTGTCCTCTTTAGGGACATCAGTAGACTTAGTTGTGAGATGGTTCCCATATCCTTGTCCAAAGAACCAAACTCGAACAGAGGTGGCCCAATTTTTGTAATTAACAGATCCCTTCAATTTTGAAGAGGTAATGGACCCCACATTGGTAGAGATGATATTGGGAGAATTTTTCATAGGAGGAGATGGAGAATTGACCTCAAAAATTAGACCCACAAAGAAACAACCACAGATCCAGGAAGAGGAGGAGGAGACGAGCTTCTCTGTCCAAGATCGGTCGGAAAAAGTCACCGGAACAGTGCTCACGCGCCGGCAGAAGGTGGCGCGTGGTGGCGCGTGAAGCCCACGCGCAAAGGAGACAGGCGGCGCGTGAGAGCGCATGCCAACTCCGATCACAGAACTGGTCGCCAGAAGGGGAGGGTGTTGATCGCATGGTGTCCGGACTGAAAACTCGCCGGAAAAGTGCTCCGGCGGCCTGAACAGTGGTTGACGGCAGCTGACGGTGGTTCTGGTGACCGTTGGAGGTGTGGACGCGTGCAGAAGGTGCTTGGAGGGGACTTACAGTCCTTGATGGCTTGCCGGAAGGACGCACGGCAAAGAAAAGATAACTCCTAGGCGGAAGCTAGGGTTGCCAGAACAAAAGAACAGCTCTGATACCAAGTTAAATGTAAAGAATATGTGAAATATATTGAATGAATAATTACAATACAAGAGCTCTCTATATATAGAGACTCGTAAAACCTAAAGAGCTAAGTTTACCCGATGTGGGACTATCTAATATATACTGAACAATTATATACGATGTGGGACTATCTAATATATAACAAATATTCTAACAGCTAACAAATATAAATGAAGAAAAGCTGTCCAATTCATTAGCATATCTGCTTAGGAAAACCCATTAAAAGTACCATGTGTTTCTACACCAAATCAAAGCCAATCACCTAATCTTATCCAAAAAATAATTTGTTGAGCCAAAGACCCGGCTTATAAATGCAGAGAAAATAAAAGATAAAAGAACAAAGTCAATGACCTAAAAGAGACTCCAATTCAGAAAATCCCCTATCATTTGAGTTACAAGAAAAGTGGAAATCCCAAGAAAAATGGAATCTTCAAACTGTAGAAATTGTACCTTCATCTAACATATTGTGATGCCTATATTTCTCTATAGTCAAAAACCATAAACTCTCATCCTAAAATTTTCCCAAATTCATATCAAATCATGAAGTTAACTCTTTGCAGAAACTGTTCACTGCATCCTAGCAGCCACCAATTGATCATTCGAGCATCATTTTTTTCCTGCAACAAACCCTGCCCCAGCATATCCTGATGAGCCCTCGACTTCACTAATTCTTAACCTTTAGTTCCCATGAAAACCCTATTGGATCTTTTAAATCCTATACTTTCTGTTTTGCCTCTGTCTCCTGAATGTATACAGGGGAAAACACAAGACATCCTTGACAGTCAAATTATAGATCACTGAAAAGGTAAGAATTGAAGTCTGAGGAATTGTGTGTCAAATGCGATCACATGACGGTTTGAGGCCTATTTATATAATGTGGGACTAATAACACAAAACCTATGTATATATTCTTCCAACAGTAAGATTCCAAAAGGACATGCTCTACACAGAAAATGCAATAAGTCATTACAATTATTATTCTTTTGGGCAGAGGGGTTGTCAGTGGGAGGTAGTGAGAGTCTGTGATTTAGGGAGTTGATACGAATGGGAAATTGTAATCTACCATTTCTATAAGTTCTTTTTTATGTTTCCTATATATCTTATTCCTTTTCCAAGGGCCAAGACCAGGGACTATAGTTTGATACCAAAGCAGTCACCAATGACGTTAACAAAATCTTATATTTCGTTGGTGTCAAGTCCATATATATTAACTCCTAGTAGGAATGACTAAAACATACATTCTGGCACTACAGGAGTAACAACAAAGACCTTACATAAGTTATAGGATGGTTCTAAAATCTCCTGGATTTAGAAAAATTTAACAATTCAGGTTAATTAGTATATTTTAATTTTCATATTATAGGAAGGATAATAACAGAAAAACAAAAAGAGTTTAGCAAAAAGAGCTATGGATTATAAAGGGTAGGACAGGAAGAAAAAAAAAGGGGACCTCAAATCCTGCACTGTCATACTGCCGTCTCTTCTCTGGATCAGACAAAATACTATAAGAATATGCAACCTCTTTAAATAGTTCTGAAGCTTCAGGATTGTTGGCATTCTTGTCAGGGTGATACCTGCCAATTATATGAAGAAGTATCACAATATATACAGATAAGTTAAAAGATCCCACATATATTCAATATCATCATTGTCATTCTTATCCAATAATAACTAACCAGAACAAAATGAGAGCACAAAGAAAAAGATGATTAGAATATCTTTTTATTACTTTAACTGATTTGTTCTTGCTCTCTGCACCCTTCCCCTTCTTGAAAAAGGAAAAGAAAAAGAGACACAACAACGCAGCCAATGCAAGTTACAAGTCTTTCACGTTGCCAAGCACTAACCCTTACAAATCTATCATGCTAAATGATACGTTGAAAGACAATTAGCTGTTACCACATATACCAGAACCAGCAGCATAGGCGCATGGCTGTAAAGAATGATCTCAAGAATTTTGCAAGACCTCGCTATCAATTTCAATTCAAGGAATGCTATAATGATAGGATATCATTTATCTCCTTTTTCTTCTTTTTCACTAAAAAATGGTGAATATTTAGAACTAAAAATACTTATACTGTATACATCAACAATCCCAGAACATCAAAGAGAAATTCAAGTTTTTCCACTCATTCGGTCTCTCAGTCAGTGCAACATGTAACCCACTAGGTTATTAAATAAGAATGCTCATCACCTTGTACGGTTCTTCAGTTCTTCTGTCATACTTAAAAATATTATGTGTGTTAAGGTCTTACACATAATAAACTCAGAAAAGACAAAAACACAACACCATCTGGAATCCAAACAAGATGTAGAAACAACTAATCCAATACAGAGTTAAAGTAAATAACCATAAAAAAAACAAAGATACATTTAGGCTTGTAAGTAGCTCACAGCAAAGAATCAGCAATGACAGAAAACAAAAGCAACTTCCTTTAGAACCAACAAACCTTATGTAACAAGTACCCACATACAAAATTAACCAGTAAAGTGCCAAAACACAAATGGGAATTTGAAATTAAAAAATTTAAAAAATAAAAAAAGAAAATTAAGGGGAAGACGAGGTTACATACTTGAGAGCAAGTTTTCTGTAGGCCGTTTTGATTTCCTGATCAGTGGAGTCTCTTGACACAGAAAGAACCTCATATGGGTCGCGCCGAATTGCTGGGGTAGAAGCTCCTTCCACCTTGGAACCCATACCCTTTCCTCTCTCTTACACACACCACCTCAACACTAAAATTTTAAAAAAATAAAAAAAAAATAAACAAATAAATAAAAATTGCACCTTTTTGCTTTCAAAAGCTATGGCACTATGTCATTAACCTACCCAACTGCTCCAATAACTCAAAGCGCCATTGGATCGCTAATGGGTTCCTTGAAATGGGTCAAAAGAGGCAAATCTATGAACTGGAGTTTGAGATCTAAGCTCTAAACATAGAAGTTAGAAATGAAATGAATGGAAAAAGGGTTTATTTTTTCTGATTTCGTCTTCTTTTTCCTCAGTTTGCGCTGGCAATGCTTTTGATCGTTTTGTTTTGTCTAAAGTCTAAACAATGACGCAAAACTTCTGTTTTTTTCGCTGTTTACAAATTTTTTTATTTTAAGTTTTACTCCTCATCTCAAAACTTCCTGATCATAATCATGGGATAGACGGAAATCAACGATTAAAATGAGAAGTAAGACTTATAAATCTTATTCTCGAGTCAAATAATCTCTCCACTTTTTTATTTTATAACTCTTATAACTTCACCATATCACGGGGAATACATTTTTAAGTATTTGTATTTTTTAGATTATATAATACAGGTGTTCATCAATGGATACAAACCAATTCAAACTGTGGCGACCGAACCAAAAAATCAAAAACTGAAAAATCGAAAATCGAAGAAAAAAACCGCAAATTTTAATTGGATTAGATCGATTTTTGGATTGGTTGATGAAAATCGATTAAATCCAAACCGATTCAATATATTAACGTTCCTCTACCTACTTGGGTCTTTCCCCAATAACTAAACCCATTAACTAAACCCAAGGAAAAATCTAGTCACATCTCAACAACAAAAATTTATATTTGTAGAGTTTCATATCTTATTGTCCAAAAAAAAATTATATTATAGTTTACTAATACTTTTATATTTCAAAAAATTATATTTACAAAGCCAATATGTACAAAAGATGTTATTTGCACAGTAATCATGAAATAAATTTTAGGATTTTCACAAAACCGAAAATCGATTCAATCCAAACCGAAAAAAATTGAATTGGATCGGATTGGATTTGAAAAAAAATCCAAATCGAATAGATGATTATATGATCAAACCGAAGGGATTGGATCGGTTTTCCAAAATCGATCTAATCCAGACCACGAACACCCCTATAATATATATTTGAGGTTATAAAAAATTGTAAAGTCATGCTCGACGAATATATTTGGAAGTTAAGTAATGATATTTGCACATTAAAAAATGTTACATTAATTTTTTTATTTAAAAAAAAAAACAGGAATAGCATGTTAGAAATGTATATGAGGGTAAATGGGCAATGTCATTCGTATTGCGGACACTCATTTTTGATCCTCGTAGAAAGATAGGCGCTAAAAGATATTCGCGGGTGTTTAAGAATTCAAAATAAATGTGGTACTTTTTATTTATGCAGCACTTAATTTTTTTGCCATGAAATCACTTCATCTCAATTCCCAATCCAACTACACCCTTTAATAAGAGATTCCTAAACTCAAGCTGAAAATCATGTTATTTTCATGAAGGGAATGTCAACCATAAGGGTTATGCAGATACATTATATATACATTTATATTGCACTGTGGTAGTACTTAAAATTAATTATTTCTATTTTAAATAGTAGTTGTACCGCAGACGTGTTACATGCATGTCAATTATGTAGTACAAGTCAGATGCATGATATTTGAACTGGTCTTTTATAAATGAAAAATAAAGTGTGATATTTAATAGGAGTGTAGGCCCAATTGGCCCATTGACACGAAGGGCCCAACGTTCTGTTACTCTGAATTCTGTTAGATAAGTTTGTTAGATAATTTGTTAGTTGTTAGTGTGTTAGTTACAAGTGGGAATCTCATCTATGTATATAAGTCTTTTGTATTCCTTCTCTTATTCATTCAATCAATATACATCTTTCATACTTTCTTCTTTCACTCTCTTTACATCTCTGATACCTTTCATGGTATCAGAGCCATCACAGATCCATGGAGACCAATACTAGCAACACTTCCGCACAAAACTCTATCCACATCTTTTCCAATCCTGTCTCCTTCAAGTTGAATGAGGAGAATTTTTTACCTTGGAAACAACAAGCAGCAGCTTCAATCAATGGTCACAATTTATAAGATTCATCACAAAAGAAGTGCAAGATTCCTTTTCTGCTGAAAGTGCTGATGAAAATGCCACTGGAGGAGCAAACAGTGATGCTACTGGAGGAACAAACAGCGTTCAAAGCTCCCAAAGATCGAAATCAAAACACCTGGATGTGCAACAGGATCAACTTCTTTTGTCATGGCTTCTTTCTTCCATGTCAGAAAGCCTCTATACTCGAATGGTAGGTTGTACAAGTTCTTATCAAGTTTGGCAGAAACTTGAGGAATTTTTTGCTTCACAAACAAGATCCAAAGTCAAACAACTCAAGATCCAGTTAAAGAATACAAAGAAAGATGGAGATGTTTCAAAGTACTTACTTCAGATCAAGAAAGTTGTAGATTCACTTGCTGCAACTGGTTCAAAAGTGGATACAGAGGATCACATAGATGCCATACTGGATGGTCTTAATGAAGACTATGACTCCTTTGTCACTTCAGTGATTTCCAGGTCAGATCCGTATACTGTAGGTGAAATAGAAGCACTGTTAATGGCTCAAGAACAGAGATTTGATAAGCATAAAAGAAATCTTACAGGAAATATGCAAGCAAATGTGGCACAATTGAATCAGATGCAACCAAGAAGGCAAAACAATTTTTCTGGAAATTACAGAGGAGGATTCAACAGAGGCAGATTTGCTTTCTCTAGTAACAGAGGAGGAAGATTTCAAAGAGGAGGAGGTAGATATTTTGGCAATGGAAACAAACCACAATGTCAGGTCTGTGGTAAGTATGGACACCTTGGTTGGGAATGCCACCATAGGTATAATCAAAACTATCAAAGTCCCTTTACTCAAAGTAGCACAAACAACAACAACAATTCTGCAAGTGGAAATTTTCAAGCTAATATGACAGTAACCAATAATGCTGTTTCACAGAGTCAGGAAGATACAACCTTATTCAATGGATCAAGTCAATTTGATTCATCATCTGACTATTTTTCATCTGTTGATCCTTGTTGGTATCCTGATTCAGGAGCCACAAATCATTTCACTCCTGATGCCAGTAATCTGCAAAACAAAACAAAGTATCATGGTCAAGAAGCTGTTCAAGTAGGTAATGGTTCTAATTTGAAAATCAAGAATATTGGACACTCAATTTTGAATTCAAATGTCTGTTCTATGTCTTTTAGACTATCCAATTTACTTCATGTTCCTAGTCTTTCAAAAAATCTATTAAGTGTTTCTCAATTTGCTAAAGAGCATAATGTCTTCTTTGAATTCCATGCTAATATGTGTTGTGTTAAATCTCAGGCTACCAAGGAGATTTTTCTCCAAGGCAAGCTTAAGAATGGTCTTTATGCATTCGATGATGTCCTACAAAAACTCCAAAGAAAACCTACTGATGTTGTTTCAAGTTCAAGTCCATCTACTTCTACTTTTTCCAATGTCATGTGTAATAATACTTCTAGAAATTCTACTCTAGATCTTTGGCATTCAAGACTAGCTCATGCCTCTTTTCAAACTGTAAGGTTGGCACTTAGACACTGTAATATACCATTTATAAATAAAACAGAATCCACATTGTGTTGTGCATGTTGTATGGGAAAAATGCATCAATTACACTTACCTAGTACTACAACTGTTTATGACAAACCATTAGAACTTGTTCTGTCTGATATCTGGGGTCCTGCACCTGTTGCAAGCACCTATGGCTCCAAATACTACATTGTCTTTGTAGATGCCTACTCACACTACACTTGGATTTACCCCATGCAATACAAATCACAAACTTATGACATATTTCTACAATTTAAAGCAATGGCTGAATTGCAACTCAGTACAAAAATAAAAGCACTTCAAACAGATAATGCAAAAGAGTACTTAAAGTTGTATCCTTTATTAAAACAATAAGGAATCTTACATAGGCTCACATGTCCATATACTCACCAACAAAATGGAAAACCAGAGAGAAAACATAGACATATAGTTGATACTGGACTTACCCTGTTGGCAGCCTCAAATCTACCAACAAAATTTTGGGAAGATGCTTTTCTCACAGCTACATTTGTTATTAATCAACTTCCTACACCTACACTTAAACAAAAATCTCCCTTTGAAGTTCTATTTCACAAAATTCCTGACTATAGTTATCTAAAAACCTTTGGCTGTGCTTGTTATCCATATTTGAGACCTTACAACAGCCACAAAATTGATTTCAGGTCCACTAAGTGTACTTTTCTAGGATACAGCCTACAACATAAAGGATATAAGTGTCTAAGTCCAACTGGTAAGGTTGTTATAGCAAGGCATGTTCTATTTGATGAGTCAATTTTTCCTTATAGTGAGTCAACACAATCTGTAGCTTCTTCTTCATCCTCACACCCTTCACTTCCACCCATCATTCCTACTGTCTTAATTCCTTCCAATTCTACACAGACTTCATCTATATTGAGTGCCATTAACACTGATTTTTCTGTTAGCACCACTAACTCTACTTGCAGGTCCTCTAGTCCTACTAATGTTGTTTGCAGATCTGGTCCTGATGCACCAGTGAATCCTACTTCAGTTGCTGCACTTCCACTCAACAGTCATAATATGACAACAAGGGCCAAAGCTGGTGTTTTCAAGCCTAAAGCTTTTACTGCCTCTTTGGAACCTACTTCAGTTTCCCAAGCATTGTCTCAACCTCACTGGCTTCAGGCTATGAAGGATGAACATGAAGCTCTCCTTAAAAACAATACTTGGCAGTTAGTTCCTCTCCCACCTAATAGGTTTCCTATTGGTTGTAAGTGGGTCTTTCGAACCAAATTTAAACCGGATGGGACTATTCTAAAGTATAAAGCTAGGCTTGTTGCTAAAGGGTTTCATCAACAAGAGGGTTTTGATTATCAAGAGACTTTCAGTCCTGTTGTTAAACCAGTAACAATGAGGATTGTTCTTACTATTGCTGTGTCTAGAGGATGGCCAGTTCATCAACTGGATGTAAATAATGCTTTCCTAAATGGGGATCTACATGAAGAGGTGTTTATGCAACAACCACCAGGTTTCACTCATTCTAACAAAACTCTTGTGTGCAAGCTCACTAAAGCTCTCTATGGTCTTAAACAGGCACCACGTGCCTGGTTTGAAAAACTTAGCAATACTCTTCACAGCCTTGGCTTCTCCACTGCCAAATGTGACTCTAGTCTATTCATCTCCATCACTGCCACTACAACTATGTTTGTTCTTGTGTATGTTGATGATATCCTAATTACTGGTTCCTCAACTTCAGCTATCACCTCTCTGATTCACTCTCTCAACAACACCTTTGCTTTAAAAGATCTGGGACATCTACACTACTTTCTTGGTATTGAAGCCCATAAAACGCAGTCTGGTGGCTTTCATCTCAACCAGACCAAATACATCTCAGATCTATTAAAAAGGACTAATATGCTGGAGAGTAAATCTATGCCCTCACCTATGACATGCACTCCCAAACTCTCTTCCCGTGAAGGATCCCCACATCCTGATCCTGCTCAGTATCGTTCCATTGTGGGAGCTCTTCAATATGCCACTATTACAAGGCCTGATATAGCATATAGTGTCAATAAGGTTTGTCAGTTTATGCACAATCCATTGAACACTCACTGGAAAGCAGTAAAAAGAATCTTACGTTACCTCAGTGGATCTCTCTCTCATGGCTTATCTGTTGAACCCTCCAACCATTTCCATCTTGCTGCCTACTGTGACTCTGACTGGGGTTCAGATCCAGACGATCGCAGATCTACGAGTGGGTTTTGCATCTTTTTTGGTTCAAATCTTGTCACCTGGTCGTCTAAGAAACAGCACGTGGTGAGTCGGTCTAGCACAGAGGCTGAATATCGAGCCCTAGCTGGTACTGTAGCTGAAATCAGCTGGATCCGATCTCTCCTCTCTGAGCTTCAAGTTGATCTTCCTCGTTCACCGACGCTCTACTGTGACAATCTTTCTGCGGTGCTTCTCACATCCAATCCCCTCTTTCACTCTCGTACGAAACATTTTGAGTTGGATCTTCATTTTGTGAGGGAGAAGGTTCTCTCCAAGGCTGTCTCTGTTCATCATGTCCCGTCCTTGGAGCAAATTGCGGATGGTCTCACAAAGGCTGTGGCCTCCGAACCCTTCCTCCGTTTTATGACCAAGCTGCGTGTCCTTGAAGTCCAGCCCACTTCGCTTGTGGGGGGATAATAGGAGTGTAGGCCCAATTGGCCCATTGACACGAAGGGCCCAACGTTCTGTTACTCTGAATTCTGTTAGATAAGTTTGTTAGATAATTTGTTAGTTGTTAGTGTGTTAGTTACAAGTGGGAATCTCATCTATGTATATAAGTCTTTTGTATTCCTTCTCTTAATTCATTCAATCAATATACATCTTTCATACTTTCTTCTTTCACTCTCTTTACATCTCTGATACCTTTCAATATTAGTGCTCTCACAAAATTATTATAAATAATATGATTGTTACTTTGTTAGATGTCTATAATAATATGATCGTTTGGATATGACTGTTATTTATGATGGTTGGATATTCAAACCCAATTGTAATCATTGAAGAAGTAATTATGATCATTGATCATATTGTAATTTATCAGTTATCATGTCATCTGAGCATATAAATAAGGGAAAACTTAAAAAGAAAATCCTACAAGTTTCCTCAAGAACACTTAACACGTTCTCCAGAAAAAATAATTATTTACCGCTTTACTTAAAATTTCTTCATCACTTACCCTCTAATTTGATTTTTATCCAAAATTCTGTTAACAGAGTTAATTTTTTAAAAAAAATATGAAAATTACCCTTAATAAAAAAAACATAATTTTCTCATAGATGCAGTTTTAGACGAATTCACGAAAAGTTTTCTTTAAGATAGCCTTGTTAGAATTAGTAATTACTAAAATTGTTTCCTGCAAATCCCGTTGCCATTAAACACCCACTCACAATTGTTGGTGTCGTTGTTCAAATAAAATGATTAAAGAGGCATCATCTCAGCAGGTTTACATCTTCCCTTTTTTTGTTATAAATTTTTCTGCTATTATATGACCAACAAATTTGACTTTATAAATTTATTCAAAGCCGCACTTTATTTTGCTTGCACAACAACTGAAAAACTTTACGTTTTGTGCTTCATATATGCCTTGTTTTCCCCTTAATCATATGATATTACCAAGCAAACATGCCGAATGTGCTATTTCGTTGTTTTGTGTCGTTGAGAGTAGAGGGACGATTCAATCGTTGATTTACGTTCATGTCTTGCTTACGTGAATTTGTCTAAAATTACGTTTGTGAGGAAATTATATTTTTCTTTTTTCTATTAAGGGTAATTTTGGTATCTTTTAAAAAATTGAACTCTGTTAACAAAATTTTGGATGGAAAATCAAATTAGGAGGGTAAATGATAAAAAAAATTAAGTAGGGGGGGAAATGATTAAAAATTTCGGGGTGGGGGTTAAGTGATTTTGAGGAAATTTGTAGGGATTTTTTGAAATTTTTCCTATAAATAAAGGCATGTCCAGAGCATGTATTACAATATAATAAGAATGTATTCCCCCTATCTCTCTTATTTCGAGATACTTTCTTCCGGTTATCTTTCTTATCTTTATTTTCTTACAATACGTTATCAGCAAGACGCTCTTCCCAAAAAGAGAATCGCAGTCGCCCAAAAAGAGAATCGTAGTCCGAAATGATCTTGTGGGTAGTTCATTCTATTAGACTATGTGTTCATTCTATTCGTCTCCTCCCTGTTCATTCTTTTTTTTTTTTTTACTTTTCAACTTGATGTTGCATCTTTCATTATTCTTCTTTACTTTATTTGATTTGTCAAAAAACAATCATTGTACATATGATTCTACTTTACTTTATTTCATCTTCACTACTAAAATTTGCATTTTTTTTACGAAAAAATTCCGTCGAAAATGAAGTTTTCGACGGAATTTTTGACGGAAATAAAGTTGTCAAAAATCTCTTCGTGGGTAACAATTTTTTTGACGTAATTAAGAATTCCGTCGAAAATTTTCGATGGAAAATAAATAAAATTCCGTGGCAAAATCTTGTATTAATTTTCGACGGAAAATGAATGAAATTTCATCGAAAAATCTTGTATTAATTTTCGACAGAAAACAAATTTCGTCGACAATTTTTGACGGAAAATGAATGAAATTCCGTCGAAAAATCTTGTAATAATTTTCGACGAATACAAATTTTGTCGAAATTTTTCGACAAAAAATGAATGAAATTCCGTCGAAAAATCTTGTAATAATTTTCAACGGAAAACAAATTCCGTCAAAATTTCTCAACAGAAAATGAATGAAATTTCGTCGCAAAATCTTGTATTAGTTTTCGACGCAAAAGAGATTCCGTCGAAATTTTTCTACAGAAAATGAATGATATTCAGTCGAAAAACTTTGTAATCATTTTTTACAGAAAATGAATGAAATTCCGTCAAAAACTATTGCCTCAATTTTCGACGAAATTGCTTTTTGTCGATTTTTTTATTTTGCTCTACAAAATTAATACTGATTTATGTTTTTCACCTGATAAACAAATATAATGAGAATAATGAAAATAAATAACATATCAAAATCATATTGATCTTAATATAATTATTTGTACAAAAGTTCCTGTTATATACTAATGAAAAAAGTCTATGTACAATAGTCAATGTCATATACATCCAAACAAGATACAAAAGTCATGTTGGTGAATGACCTACATAATCATGGTCATCACCTAGGTCCTGAGACCAGAGAGGCTAAGTCTCGTCTTCATCCTCAGCATCTAATAATGCCTCAGGAAGCCTTCACATAAGTTTCTCCATTTTTTCCATTCGCCTCTACATGATAACCATGAGACTATCCTGTTGCTCAACCCTTGTCTCTTGTTGTGGAGCCCTCTTCTATTGCTGTACAACCCTTTCCTCTTATTGTGCAACTGTAACTGTAGACATGTAAAATATTTAAAACACAAATAATTGGAAAAGCACAACTCTTCATCCACTCAGTCATACAAAAGTGCTGGACACGAGCATTATATGTTTTTGACCCAGATTACCTATATAATAGGTTATACAAAACTCACACTAACCAATGTAAAAAAAATTGAGATCATAGTAACACACGGTTAAAACAATTAGAATTATGTCATTCATTTGTAACCATTTTTTTAAACATTGTGATATTACTTGTACATATTATATCATTGCATCCCTGTTAGTATTTATTTTATTTTTTGTGTTCTTGAGTATTGTTATAGTTGCAATCTTTAATTTTGAGCTTTTGGGAGTTAGGTAAATGAAGCCAAGTATGATTTTGTATCTCTCGCTGGTTTTTGCTTGTAAATTTGAAATTCTTAGTTCAATTTTATGGATGTGTTTACTTGTATGATTAGTCTTATGTATACTTATTATTTCATGTTGTTTAGAATATGTTTCAAACTCTATGTCCTTTTATATATATTTTTTGGCTAAAAACAAAATCTAATGATTATGATTGTGGTTAGAAATATGATTGTGATTGTTTAATGGCAATTACAACTATTTAAAACTAGGGAGAGGTTATAGTTACTATCTCATTTTCTTACTACCACTTACTACCAAATCTTAACCGTTGATTTCCGTCAATCTAACGGTTATAACTTATTGGAAATTAATAATTAATTAATAAATATGACCAATAAATTACAACCGTTAGATTGATGAAAATCAACTTTTAATATTCTTAGTAAGAAAAAGAGTTAGTAACTATAATCTTCCCTTCAAAACTATTGTTTAAATTACAAAATGTTATAAAGTTATTTGAAACCATTTTATCATTTATGAGCATAATATTATTACATTCATGATTTAAAGTTGTTGTTTAGTTTCAGCATTAAATTGTTATATTCGAATTTATGATTTAAGACTACAGTTATTAGAAACATTTTGAATATTATTATACTGAATATTGTATTATTTATACACTTCTTTTATATATTATTATTTATACACTTTAAAAGCCTTGTGTATAAAGTGAAATTTATTTTAACCTTTATTTTCTTTTATATTATTAGCTAGCATTATGTCAAATCTTGCAAAACTTGAATTTGTTGCTCTGGATATAACGAGCAAAAAGTATTTGGTATGGGTTCTTGATGTCGAAATCCACCTCAATGCTAAAGGTATTAGGGATACAATTATGAAAGAAAAGGAAGCATTCAGTCAAGATAAGGCGAAGGCCATGATTTTCCTTCGCCATCATCTCCACGAAGGGTTAAAGACTAAATATTTCATTGTGAAAGATCCACTTGAATTGTGGAATAATTTAAAAGAAAGGTACAACCATCAAAAGACGGTCATCCTGCCTAAAGCTCACTATGATTGGATGCATTTGAGGTTGCAAGATTTCAAAACCGTAAGCAAGTACAACTTTGCAGTTTTTAAAATTAGTTCTCAGTTGAAGTTATGTGGAGAAAATATTACTGATGAGGACTTATTGGAAAAATAATATTTTTCATTTTTCATGCTTCAAATATGTTGTTACAACAACAGTACCGTGAAAATGACTTTAAGAAATATTCTGAATTGATATCATGTCTCCTTGTGGTTGAACAAAATAATGAGCTACTAATAAAAAATTATGAAGCTCGTCCCACTGGATTTGCTCCATTTCCTGAAGTGAATGTAACAACTCATAAAAAGTTTGAAAGGAGAAAAAATTTTAGTCTCATCATGGTCGTGCACGTAAGCGAGGCAAGGGGCCAAATATTTATCGGACCATTATGGAAATAAACAAGAGAACAATAAGGGCCCTCAAAATAACTCTTCAAGGAGTAAAGATAATATATGCCATCGATATGGTATGAAATGCCATTAGACATGAATCTTTTGTGCTCCAGAACATTTTGTCATGCTTTGAAGATAATAATTGATGTTATTTAATTAGCTTGTTTCTTTTTAATGTAATTCTTCCTTTAGTTTTATTTCTTTTCTTTTACATGTCTTTTGATGCATTTTATTTTAATGAAGAACATGAATATTTATTTAATTAGTGTGTTTCTTTTAAATGTATTTTTTCTATTCTTTTGGTTTTATTTATTTTCATCTACATGACTTTTAATGCATTTTATTTTATTTTAATGAAGAATATGGATATTTCCAAACATTCAAATGGACCCAAGGTCAATGAAGATAATAAATGCCTCACAGGTTATGCTACCACTCACACGATATTAAGAGATAAAAAATATTTCTCTTATTTGATAATGGAAGAAGGTCATATTAACACAATAACTGGTAATACAAAAATTGTTGAAGGCCATGGAAGAACAAGTCTTTTATTACATGGGGGGACCAAAATCAATATAAATGATGCATTACTTTATAGTAAGTCCCCAAGAAACTTATTAAGTTTCAAAGATATTAGCCAAAATGGCTATCATATAGAAACTACAAATGATGACAATTGTGAATATATTTATGTTACTACAAAAGTAACAGATAAGAAATGTACATTAAAAAAATTACCTATCTTTTCTTCCTGTTTGTACTACACAAATATTCGCATGGTTGAAACACATATCATGTCAAATCAAAAGACAATTTATGATAGTTTCGTTATTTGGCATGATTGATTGGGTCATCCCGGATCAAATGATGCGGAAAATAATTGATAATTAATATTGTCATCCATTGAAGAATAAAAAGATTCTTTAATTCAATGAATTTTCTTGTGTTGCTTGTACTTAAGGAAAACTTATTACAAGACCATCACCAGCTAAAGTTGGGATTCAATACCCTTCGTTTTTGGAACACATACAGGGTGATATATGTGGACCCATTCACCATCATATGGACCATTCAGATACTATATGGTTTTAGTATATGCATCTACAAGATGGTCATATCTATGTTTATTATCAACTCGCAATTTAGCATTTGCGAGATTGCTTGCTCAGATAATAAGATTAAGAGCATAATTCCAGACTACACAATAAAGATAATTCGTCTCGATAATGCTAGTAAATTTACATCTCAGGCTTTTAATGATTATTGTATGCCAACTGGAATCACAATTAAACAACCTATTGCTCATGTTCATACCCAAAATGGTTTAGTTGAATCATTCATTAAACTTCTCCAATTAATAGTTAGATCATTGCTTATGAGAGCAAAACTCCTTATTTCAACATGGGGATATGCTATTTACATGCAACATCATTTGTACGTATTGGACCAACAAGTTATCAAAAGTTCTCCCAATTACAATTGGCTTACGGTCAAAAGCCAAATATCTCCCATCTTTAAATTTTTTGATATGTTGATTATGTTCCAATTGCTCCACCACAGCTCACAAAGATGGGTCCCCAAAGGAAGATAGAAATATATGTTGGATATGAATCCTCCTCCATAATTCAATAGCTTGAACCAATGACGAGGAATTTATTTAAAGTAAGGTTTGTCGATTTTCATTTTGATGAATCAATTTTTCCAACATTAGAGGGAGACAATAAACAACTAGAAAAAGAAATTGATTGGAATGCAATATCATTATCTCATTTAAATCCTCGCACAAAACAGTGTGTACTTGAAGTTCAAAAGATAATTCATTTGAAAATATTGTGAATCAACTGCTAAATGCTTTTACTGACCTATCAAGAGTTACTAAATCTTATATTCCAGCTGTAAATGCTCTAATTCAGATTGATGTCCTAATAGGGTAGTCTAGTGCAAATGAAACTAAACCACACTTAAAACGTGGAAGACCAATCGATTCTAAGGACAAAACTCCTCGAAAAAGGAAATGAGCAAATGATTAAGATGATCATATTAAGAAGACAAGTACTCATGAAAATCCTGAAGACATGGCTTTACATTAAACCTCAGGGGAGATTCAGGTACTTGAAATTGATAGAAATGAAGAGATCTCGATTAGGTATGTTACTTCAGAAAAAAGAAGGAATCAAAATGATATAATTATCAAAATAATCTTGCTATTGAGATAATAAAAAAAGATGAGGATCTTGAACCTAAAACTGTTGATGAATTTAAACACAGAAATGATTAACTAAAATGGAAAGACACAATTCAAGCAGAATTGAATTCACTCAAGTAACCCTCATTTTCTCTATTGAATTGAAGCACCCTCACATTGACTTCGAAGTTGATTTTTTGTAACCTTACAAATATTGTTACAAAATTAAAATAAAATAGTATATATATGTTTAATTGCTAATAAGTTTGATGTATAAAATAATAAAAATAATATTTAAATTGAAGAAATTAAAATTAATAATCTTAACCTTGTAAATTAACTACAGGAGCATATGGTGTGTCTGATCTTTCTCTTTTCGTTAAAGGAGTAGTACAATCATTGCATAGACTTGGATTTTGATTTTCTTTTAATATTATCAATGATATACAACAAATATGAGCAATTGTATAGTAATACACATGAAAGACATTTAAACATGAATTGTATATTATAAATTTATAATGCAAGAATCTTTTAATAAGTTAACACATGTAAGATATTGTTATTTTAAATTGGTTACAAATTATAAATTTTGTAAATGAAAATTAATATTATAACTATATAATTCTTTCAAAGACTTACTAGTTACTAGGTAGAAACAACCGTAAAAATAGTAAACCT
Source organism: Gastrolobium villosum (assembly GCA_032173675.1). Lineage (NCBI taxonomy): Eukaryota > Viridiplantae > Streptophyta > Magnoliopsida > Fabales > Fabaceae > Gastrolobium > Gastrolobium villosum. The sequence continues at coordinate 19,623 of JAVKPL010002304.1, forward strand.
TTTTAATTTATTATTATAGTTGAAATTGGTATTGGGCAATAGACATATGTGAAACAATTGTTTGTTGAAGGAAAAAACAAATGATGCAAAATTGTTGAGTGTAATGTTATTTGCAAAAGAAAAGAATTACCTAAATTGCGAGAGTTTCTCAATTTTCGTTTCCTACACAACTAAAGCTTTTTTTTCTTCAAATATTGCTTGTTTTGAGCCAGAAGTCGAAGATCCATTTTAATTTTGGAGAAGTTGCAATTTGGATGACAGAAAGAAAGATGAAAAGGATATTGTGTGGGAGATATATTGAAGAGTGTGAATAAGCGGATGAGACACAGATGATGAAAGAGACATTTTGTCTACCTAAAGGTAATTATTGGTAGTGAGTGATTTTCGGCTATGGTTTTGGATGGAGCAAAATAAAAAAAAATATCTCATTTAAATAAGGAAAAAGAAAACTAAATATGATGGCTAATCAACCCCCTTGATTAGCACCACTTCACTTCTCAATCATATTGAGTAATTTGCTTTTTCTTTTTTATCCAATTAATCCAATTGATTGATTTCTTTAATTTTAGGCAATCAATCTAATTAATTTTTTCCTTAATTTAAGCCAATCAATCTAATTAATTGGTTTCTTTAATTTTCTCCATTGTCATGAAATCTAGTTTCATCACTATATTTAAATTCAAAATTAAAATGTATATATTAATTATATTAATTCGTATGACCTATATAATTTAAATTTTTAAAAAATTGCTTAAGATGGAAAGTTTATACTTTTCAAAAGAATCCAAATCATTGTATGAATTACACGTGGCAAAACCTTCTACAGAATGACTCTGAATTATAATATAGTATAGATATATAGGAATTAACTTATCTCAAATAATTTTTTTATAAATAACAAGTCATAGAATTTACCATTGAATTAAAAGTATTTATAAAATATTACATTATTTCAATATTATTTAATATTTCATGATAAATGAAAACAATAGATACTTTTTAAAATATATAAAATAAGGAATAATTGATTTTATTCTATTAATATTAAAATTTTATGATATTTGATAATTATAATTTAACAATTTAATCAATAAAAATAAGATTTTATCTAAAATTATTGATTTACAAATGTATATGAGTATTAAATCTCATATAGAAATTGATTTACACAAATATATAAAAGCTGTTATAAATTAAAAATTCTGGTAATAAGTTCCTCAATTCCAATAATTGAAAGGGTCAAAAATCAAAATACTAAAGCCTAAATTAAGTCTATTAACCCATCTATAATTTCTCTTTCAAAGTGTTTCTTCTTCTTCTTCTTCCTTGTGTCCTTCATCTCTGCAACTACATCACGGGTCAATCATTACGGGCTGCCATGGCAAGTGATTCTTCTCTTCATTCTCCGTCTATTTTCTCTCGTCTTTCATTTGTCCAATTTCTCTAGATTTTATGGGGGGTGTTAGGAGCGAATTTGATGACTAAATATAGACAAGTTGTATTTGAATGAATAACAGTTTGGTTGTTAAAAGTAATTAAGATTCAAGCTGTTATGGTAATAATTTATGTTTAAGTTGATTTGTGATTTAAAAAAGATAAATAACCATACTAATCACTTCACATCAGATCCAAATAATACAATATATTTCAAATATGTCGTATCCCAGCATGATGATTGACAAGAAGTAAAGTTGAATTTGTAAATTGAAGAGCTTTGATGAGGAACTAGATTTGATTACAATCATATAAACATGGCCTATTTATATGCTTCCGATTGGGAATTATTTATTTATTTGTGAAAGCTTTGATTGGAGTTTTAATGTGCAGAGGATGCATATAAATTGCGTTGTGCATTAGAAATTAGTAGAAGAATATGTACTTTTAATTTGTGAGCCCTTTTGTTTTTCTGTTTGGGTAGAAAGCTAAACAAGTTACCATCCTTTTGTCCTGAATTAGGAAGTTGTTTGTGTCTGTTTTTTATACTAAGTTTATTTGTTATTTGCAAAAAAAATTATACTCACAGTTTCATCCTTTTCTCAATTTTGGACGATGCCTTGATGGTTTCTATTTTGTGTTCTTGTTCTTATTATAGTATCAACAAGAGAACTAGGTAGTTTAAATGGATTGCAACCCACTCAGTTAAATCAATGTGAATGTTTTATGCATTTTTTAATCTGTCTTTGGAAGTTAATCGTTTTCAAATTTCAATACTATATAGTAATGTCATTAATTGTAAATGTTCATATGCAGATTCATGTAAATGGATGTCCGTTCAATGCTGTCCTAACTAGCTTTCGGAAGTGAAACCATATGGTGATCGTGAAGGCCATTGAGAGTTGCTCTGCTTATAAATTGGACTCATTAATGGTCTCCACAAAGTGAAAAAGTTACTCCAGCCATAAGCTACCAGGTTTGCTTTATGAGTTTCTTTTCTTCTATTTCCATGGCTTGGGACATTTATTGAGAATTACAACTTTAGAAATATATATATGAAAGCAGATGAAGTTTTCTTTTAGAAATTTGGTCAACAAATTACAATCGGTTCTACCTTATCATATAGGGAAAAATGTTTCTGAAGTTAACTATAAATTATTTGCGTTTATTCCCAAAATGATGTCATTTTGGTGTTGAAATCTTAAAAATTATAAATATAAAGACTATTATAACCCTGAAATAAATTAAAATTACAAAATCACCATGATTTCCGTCCCAAAATGACGTCGTATTGGGCTTACTGCTGATAAATTATCTGCAGTAATTGCAGAAAAAGCAAACCCATATATATATATATTAGGCTTGGCAAAAATGAGCAAACCCATCGGGTTGGCTAGTAACCCTGCTAAAATGAGGGCGGGTTGAGTTAGAGTAAATGAGTTAGTAACTCGAGTAAACCTGACTCGTTTCAGCTCGAAAAAAACCAAGCCAACCCACGGGTCAAACAGATTGGATTGCGGGTCATGATTTTTTTTTTAATATAAAAGTATAAAAATTAATGAAGGTAAAGTGGAAAGCTAAAACCTAAAATTCTAATTCCAAAGACCCAAACGAAAATACCCTGCAGTTGCCAATAAGTCCAAAACCGTTCATTAAGGACTTTTTTTTTTATAGTATGTGTAACAATGTGAATGTGGTGCCAACTGCCAAAAAGTCAAAGTCCAAATGCAAAATTTTCTATGGTTTATCTGTATAATGTCTTTGTATTGAATGAATTAATAATTTAGGAAAAAAATTAGAAGTTATAGCATCAATGAAATTTTATTTCATTTTTTCATTTTCTCGAGCCAACCCTAACCCGACTCGGGTCAGGTTGGGTTGAGTTTTCTGCCTCGTTTATTTTTCGAGCCAACCCTAACCTAGCTCCTTTTTTTTTAGGATGAACGCAGGTTGAGTTGGGTTGAGCAGGGTTGGCCCGTTTTGTCAACCCTAATATATATGAAAAAATATTTTTCCTTTTAAAGGATATAATTTTGTGTCATTTTAGATTCTAACCGTTGATTTTTGTCAATCTACAATTGTAACTATTGCGAATTATTAATTTATCATATATTAGATTTGGTAAATTATAATGATTGATTGATAGAAATCAACAGTTAAGATCTAAAATAACATAAAATTATATCATTTAAAATGATAAATATTTTACCATATATATATATTGGGAAAATCAATCCTCTTCTTATAGGAATTTGAGTCCATGTCCTGCAGACACTTCGAAAGTTGTGAAACTATTTTGTTTTTTTTTCATTTATTTATTTAAGGGTTTTATAATTCTCATTTAACATAAGAATTTGAATTTTCCTACATACCCATCGATTTTAGTGCCAACGTGGGTCCTACACATAATTTTTTCTAACATACGGGCCCCCACATGCTTTTTGTCTCTACAACATGAGAATTCAATTCTCATGTTGAATGAGAAATATAAAACCATTTATTTGAAATAGTGGGGCCTACAATTATTGTATCAGTAACATGACAATAGATGTATCCTCCGACATAACGGATACAAAGCCCTTTTAAGGAAATGCATTTGTCATATGAATAGCTGTTATTTTAAGAAAAATATAAAATATATAATATTAAAAAGTGAGAGGATACATTATTCAATAAATTTATCTTATCTTTTTCTTAACATAACATCTACTCATTTGTCATGTAACATCACAAATACATTTCACTTCTTTTTTACTTAACAATTCATAAAACAAGGGCAGATCAAATCAATTTACAAATGATATAAGTGTTACACACAATCGTAATTGTTAATTTTACTCAGTGTTTTAAAACTCGGACTGGTCATCGAACCGGATAAGGTACTGGGTCACTGGTTAAACCGGGTTCAACCGGGTTGAATCAGATTTACTGTTCACATATTAAAAATATAAAAATATTACTTATATTAGTAAAAATTCACGTAAGAAAACTATCAATGAACTTCAAAAATAAATTGATTTTCAATGATAGCAAATATTATATACTTCTAAGCTTCTAGCTCTAGACCATATCCTAATATTAGATTAAAATTGCAATATAAGTTAAATGCACCTGTTGTGCTTGACATGGTATGGATAAGTTAAATCATGATAACAAATAGTATGCATAAAATATACACTAAGAAAAAAGTGTCACTGTTATCAGGATAACAAACAAATAATATGCATGAAATATACACTAAGAAAAAAGTGTCCACCGTTGAGATGTGATCATGAGACCATCAGTGTTTATCACCACCACTTAACTTCATGTGATCATTATAAGATGCAACTGAATTACATAAACGAACTGCACTAATTTAAAATACCTTATTATTTTCACCTTTCTTTTAATCATATTCATCATAAAATATGAATATGATTTAATTTAAGAGTTCTTATCAACAAAAAGAAAAGAAAGGAATAATCGGTCTAACTCGGGTCAACTGGGTCACCGGGTCGCCGGGTTTCGTCCGGGTCTACCGGTCCAATTCGGGTTGACTGCAGAAGCGGTCCAACTATCCACTCGAACCGGGGAACCTGCCGGGTCACCTAGTCCCGGGTCTTAAAACACTGATTTTACTTGTATTCAATAATTTAATTTATTTATAATGTGATGTATTAAATATAAATGAGTTTAATATTTAAGTTGAGTATAAGATTTTTTATTCTTATATCAATACAAGATTATTATGTGCCTAACAATAAAAAAACACTCAAAATTTAATAAATAAAATCTTCTAGAATGATGTTATTAAAAACACTCATGACCGTGAGGACCAACTTCATTTGTTCAATAATTGTGTTCAAGAAAGAGATGGATTAATGGCTTTGAATTGATTAATGGCTTTATTGCCCCTTTTGTTTTAAGAAAAAAAAAGTATTTTTAATTCTAAAATATGATTAATTTTTTTATGATATTTAAATAAATTAAAATTTTAAAAAAAGAATTAGTGACTTTATTAAAAATAAAAGAATTTCTAAAATATATCATGAAAATATATTTTTTTCTTTCAAAATTTATCTATACATGAACACCCTAATGAACCTTCTGAGAACTTCAAACCTTTCATTTTCAGGGTGGAAAAAAGCTAAAAAACTATCGATACATGCACACCCTTTAGTCCCTTTCTTTCTTTTTCTTTAATTTCCTCTTTCATTATCCTTTTCGTCTCATTCTTGTCGGTGGAATTCAAAAATTCTGATTCTCTTATCAAAACAAACACATTTAAAATTATTTTGAAAAATAATAAATAAATAATTTTACTATTTATTAAAGAAGGCTAATTTATTTTTTAAGTGTTTTTTGTGGAATAAAAGTTTAAATTGAAAAAAGTTTGTCATCATGTAAGGTCAAATAAGATCATTAATTCCAATAAGAATTTCTAATGAGATTTCATTGAAATTTTAATTTTACAAGAATGAAAGGTTAACCGAACGGGTTAACCTCCAATGATATTTATTTAAATAGTTAATCCTACAAAATTAACCCACTCAACTGCTTAAAGAATCATTTTGCACAAACTTTTTATGGTATTTCATACCAAAAATGTTTGTGTGAGCACACTCATAATTCGATTTTAGAGTCATTTAAAATTTATAAAAGTCTTCTACCAGTTCTACGTATATGGTAAATTTAATCATTAAACATTTTACACATGTATATATTCCCTCTTTTTATTTGCTAATTTTTTTCTCCATATTTTTTATCCACTTTCTTTTCTCATTTTCTTATCAGAATTAAATACCTATCTCCTTTTCTTATCCATAATTATCTTCTTTTAAAAAAATTATGTTTTTCATTTTATGATTAAATCTACTTTAAGAGTTACACACAAAGGGTATGATAAATAAATTTCAACTCAACAATTGGTGGTGATGTTGCTATAACTAAGATAATGATTTATCTCCTTAAATAAATATGTGGAAAAAATCTCATAGGAATAAATAGAATTTTTTTTTTCAAATAAGTAAAATGAAATGCCAACCGAAAAAGGAGTTGAGATGTTTTTTTATTTAATTGTGTACGTTAATATAACAATAAATTGGTGAAGCAATAGTATGAACTAATGCTCAAATAGTGAAGTTACCGTGTAAGATATCAGATGGACGCCAAGGATAAGGGGAGGCAAAGGGCACAATTGTCCTTTATGGGCCCAGAATGTCTGGGGTAGTAACCTATGCGTAACATTTTAATTATTGAGAATTTGTTATTAAATAGAGAATCAATGATAAGGGAGTTTTTGTTTCAAAAAAAAATGACAAGGGAGTTTGAATCCGTGTTTAACTTGCATGTAGGCCTATTTGCTATTTTCTAAATTAAAAACAAATTCATTATTTAGTTCTTTTTTTGTTTTTATCCAAGTGGGCTCCCAGATTGAGGATTTAGTTTGTTTCTTTAAGTTTCACTGTTGCCATAAGATAATTATTGGTATTTTGGCGAGATGTACTACATGCACTTTGAAGAAAGCTATGTTTAACCTTTAATGAAAACAACAATAAAATTAGTTTAAGTGGCTTTGAATATTCCAGTCTTCATTGATTTGATTTTCTTGAAGATTCTGAGTTAAGTATTGTGAATTAAGGATACAGAGTAATTAAAAAGATTGTGTGTTTAGGAAATTAATTGGATATTAGAAATTAATTGGATATTGGACATTTGGACTTTGGATTACTCTAGACTTAAAGTCACTTCTAAATATCAAAGATTTTTTTAATCCCCATAAAAAATGATTGCTTATGTGACATAACATTCTACACTCACATCATGTAAATATTTTTAATTTTTTTATTTACTTTTTTTTGAGGATGTGTTTATTGCAAAAATGCTAATGTCATATAAGAAGTATAAACCCCTAAAATGATTGCTCTTAACATTCTTCAATATGAAATATAAACTTTTTATTTAATTAACTTTAACAACAAGTTGTCTTTTCCAGCAAAAATATAAAAGAAAAAAAAAATAGAAAACAATTTGGCAAGATGTCCTTTCCAATCCCATCTATTAATGAGTTACATCGTTACATCATTTCAATTCGTTGGCTTTGATCATTAGAATGTAAAAACCGCTGAAAAGTCTTCAATATGCTTCCATCTACGTGGCTTCCTCTGGGCTCCCACAAACTGGTCGTTGATAATAGCAGTAACCAAAGTCCAAACATGTTACGGTCAAGAAAAATCACAGTGCTGTCGGCTACGCATATTGGTCTTCATTTTACTCCTATCATAGCTTCAATAATGTCCGTGTTATCTTGACTACAAAATATGCATTTTCTTTTTAAGTTAGAACATAATATTTTGGTGCTTCCAATTAGGTGTGTGTAATAAGAATATGTTTATAAATCACACCAAATATATAATCGGTTATACATTTTTGATTGAAATATGACCGATCATATTTAATAAAATTTATAAATAAAAAATTTGTAGATTGCAATGTATAATGCTTTCTTTTCTAATAATAGTTAAATCACCCTCAACAGGTTTCCTAAAACAAGCAAAATACTGTTTTGCGTTGGAAAAACGTGCGTTTGAAGTAAGCTGTCATCAAATTTTTAAGGTGGGCACTGAAGAGAGAGAAAGAGAAAGCTTTTTCTATCATGTGTAGTCTTCAAAGCCACCACCTCCATGTGATGGCTCTCGCAGCCCCTTCAGCTTAAATATGAAGCAGCCAAGGCCTTAATTATTCTCCTTATATATCTCTATAACTTTCAGAGATTTCTATATTTCCTTCTCTCTCACCCTTTCGGTGTTCATCATATTCTTGATCGGTTTTAATTTATTCTTGGTGATCCTTCATTTCATTGACTTTTCTTTCATTTGATTTTTATATCATGATTTATTAGTCTTTAGATATTTTATTACAACTTAGAAAATAAGTACATATGTTGCTGATTGTCTTTATAACTTAACTCTGAAGTATTACTCCCTTTCTAAAAGCCTATAAGTATTCTTCTTTACGAGTATCCACTTGTTAATTTTCTTTTTTTAATTCTTATTCTGCTAACCCAGATCACAGAACTAGGGAATTATCCTTTTCTTTTTTCTTTTTTCTTTGGCCTTAAAAAAAAATGAAGAGTTCAAATAACCAACATCTATTAAATTCTGTTTCCAAGCATGATCATCTCAATCTTGTTCGTTTACTTTCCTATCTTCTTCTATTGGGGTGTGGTGTAACCATTGGAATCATCATCAGTTTATATCTTAAAAGCGGCAACTTTAGGCTACAATTCACTCAAGTCTCACACTATAATACATCACAGAAAACACCACCACTGCCCCAACCAATTGCAGGACCAGAAATGTCCAACCTCAGTCATGTAGGATTGAAAGAGTTAATTGAGCCTTCTTATGTTGTGCATGATATGAATGATAAAGAACTGCTTTGGAGAGCTTCAATGACTCCTAAGATTAATGAATACCCTTTTGAACGAGTTCCCAAGGTGGCCTTCATGTTCTTGGTAAGGGGTCCTGTGCCTTTGGCTCCTTTCTGGCAGAAGTTTTTTGAAGGGCATGAAGGGTACTACTCTATTTACGTGCATTCCAATCCATCTTACAATGGATCAGACCCAGAGACTCCAGTTTTTCATGGCAGGAGAATTCCCAGTAAGGTCAGTTGCTTTATTCTTCAATTACTTTTTTTAAATCTGAATGAATATTATTCTCTTGGATAATTGAAATGAAGCTATATGCAAAATGTCCTTGTTTCAATGTAGATATAGAAGTTAATAGAAAGAACAAATAAAGTGAAACCAATCAAGAGGGAAAGGGGGAGAGTTAAACTTATCAAAAGCAGATAGAGACATATCAACATCAACATATGTAGAGTGAAACATATAATTGCTTCATATTCTTTGCTAAAGAGTACAAAAATTTGCTGTCAAATAATCGACAGTGATAGCAACAAGTCTGTGTATTACCTAAGGATTAGGTTTGTTAAAGTAGAAAGAAAGTTCAACTAGAGTAATATTTTATTTTGAAGTAAATCATCAATTTTGTAAAATTCATGTACTCTAGGTTCAAATAGGTAAATTAAGAAATCTTCTGCTTTTATAAACTTCCATCAGTTCAACTGGAAGTTATCACAACATTCACTTGTTATGAGCATGTCCTGACCCATATGATACCTTAATTATCTTCAACTGAACAAAGGTTTCCATATCCTTGCCCAAAAAATAAAATAAAATAGTTGATTATTACTAAGTATAAACTATCCAGTTGAATTGCCGGTTACCAGCCCCATATAGCATTAAATAGGTAGGTCACGAGGCTCCAAATTTAGGCACCTTATTAGATGGTGGTAGCTAGCTGTCACAGTTTTGTTGAGAACATTTCCAAATGTACTATCACCCGATTTGATGTTTGCACACGAGTTATTAATGCAAATTGTACTCCATTTCATTTCCTGTACACACATATTGAACAAATTTCTTCTATAGTATAGGATCCATCGTCATGTGAGTACCACTAGTGTAGGGACCAATCTCTAGAGTTAAAAGGGTGTAATGTAACAGATAAATATATTCAATAAACTAAAATCATTTTCCTTCATAAAATTGTCCGCATACGTAGGTCACTAGTTTTGATTCATTGCCATTTTGCATCATGCTTCCGGTGAACACATAGATGAGCAAATGCAGAGGAAAAATCTGAGGAACTTAAATCCAATTCTGTTGAATGGTAAATTAATTTTCTTGTTTTATTGACTAGTTGTGTGCGAGCCTTGAAGTAGTGACAGAATGTCACAGATTCGAGTTTAGAAAATAATCCTTTTGCAAAAATACTAGGATAAAATTATATACAATCAACCTTCATCCTTGTTGTCGCAAAGTTGGAGCATTGTGCATATGCGGTTTGCACCACCCTTTATGTTTTATTGAGTAGTTGTTGCAAGTTTTAAATTTACAAAATTGAGGTTATAGATATTAAAGTACCCTATTAACTGATAATAGCTAGCTGTCACAGTTTTGGTGAAAACATTTCTAAATTCGGTATCACTCTGAGATATTTGCACACTAGTTATTAATGCAAATTGTCCTCCATTTCAATTCCTGTACACGTATTGATCAAATTCCTGTATAGTATATAGATCCATCGTCCTGTGTGTACCCTTAGTGTAGGGACCGATCTCTGGAGTTAAAAAGGGTGTAATGTAACAGAAAAAATATGTACGAAACTAGAATCATTTTCCTTAATAAGATTATCGGCATAAATAGGCACTAGCTTTGATTCATTGCCATTTTAAATCATGCTTCCAGTGAAACATGAACAAAGATAAGAAAATGCAGGGGGAAAATATGTGGAACTTAAATCTATTTCTGTTCATTAGTACATTAATTTTCTTATGTTTTATTGAGTAGTTGTTTCAAATTCTAAATTTACAAAATGGGGTTATAAGTTTCTAATTCCATCAATTTCTTTAACTTTAGAACGAAAGAGTGATTAAAATTTAATACCGTTCATCTTATATTACATAATGCAGACAGTGCAATGGGGCAACGTCAACATGATTGAAGCTGAGCGTCGCCTGCTGGCCAATGCACTTCTTGATTTCTCAAACCAAAGATTTGTTCTAATATCAGAATCCTGCATTCCTCTCTTCAACTTCTCAACCATCTACTCTTATTTAATAAACTCCACCCAAAATTATGTCATGGCTTACGATGACCCTAGTGCAGTTGGACGTGGACGGTATAGGATCCATATGTTACCTAAGATCACCCTCAAACAATGGAGAAAAGGGTATCAATGGTTTGAAATGGACAGAGAGCTTGCACTTGAAGTAGTATCAGACAGAACATACTTCCCAGTTTTTCAAAAGCACTGCACTGGTTCATGTTATTCAGATGAACACTACCTGCCAACATTTGTTAGCATCAAGTTTTGGGAGAAGAATTCAAATAGGAGTTTGACTTGGGTTGACTGGTCAAAGGGTGGGCCACACCCAGCTAAATTTGTGAGACCAGAGGTGACTGTTGAGTTCTTGGAGAATTTGAGGAATCAGACATGCCAGTATAATGGAAACAGCACGAATGTTTGTTTTCTGTTTGCAAGGAAATTCTTGGCTAGTTCGTTGGTCAGGCTCATGAGGTTTGCTCCAAAGGTCATGCACTTATAATACAGGAATATTACTATGAGTGCAAAAGCAAAGTTACCACTAAAACAATGATTTAATTCATTCTTTTCATCCTTTGAGTGTATTCATTTTGTGGTATAGACTCATTCTCCAATCATACAGTCCATTTGCTTCATGGATCTCAGTTAATGAGCTTTTGTATAGGGCTTCATGTCTCTGTAATAGTAAGTTAAGATTCAGAGACCATCAAATGTATTAAAGGACAGCTTCGTTTGTATCTAGTTAATAAGTAAATTGCATTTTAATGCCTCCTCCATACTCTAAACATTGACAAAATTAGCATCTTAAATCTAAATGAAAATATGCTTTTCTTTAGAAACCCATTTCAAATTAAGAAGCTAATCGTAATAAAGACATGCATTTCTAATTCACATTAACTCTAAATGAACATGTCATATCACATTGCTTTAATTAGCAGGACTAAATCAGAGATGAGATAAAAATAAAAGTGACTCAAAAAAAAAAAAATGAAAAATGAAGACAAAACCGGTAATAATTTGATTTACGAACACTACCCTAGTTGGTAGGGTCAATAGTTAAAATCCATGTTTACCTATTAGTTCCACCTCCACATGCATCTTCAGACACGGAAGGTGACTCAGACACCGAGTCCAACGTGTCATGACTCGGTGACCCCTCGACCCCACGCAACTCCTCGATCATCTTGACCACGTGGCACATCTTGGGACGTTGATTAGGTGCAGCAGCAGCACACGTCATAGCTATCTGAAGCAGCGCCACCATCTCCTCCTCAATATCCTTGTACCTCATCAGCTCAAGATCAAACACCTCAGCGGTCCACTCCTCCCTCACCACGGACTGGACCCACCTAGGGAGGTCCACCACCGCGCCGCCGTCCACGGCGGAGGGACACTTCCCCGTCAGCATCTCCATCAGTAGAACGCCAAAGGAGTACACGTCAGACTTCTGGGACTGTTTTCGACCGTCCGATGCCTCCGGAGCACGGTAGCCGTTGGATCTCCCGTTTGATGATGGGCCCGCGAAGATGAAGAGCCCAAAATCTGCCACGCGTGCATTTCCCGCCACGTCAATGAGGACATTGGTGGATTTAATGTTACCGTGGGTGAGGTTGTTGTTATGAATGAAGGCCACACCACGTGCCGCTCCAGCTGCTATCTTGAGCCTCGTGGTCCAGTCCATTGGGGTTCGCCCGGGTCCTCGGTTCCCTGTAATGTAGACACCAATCAACCCATCAAGATCATTTTATTTGCGCATTTGACACTACTATAAATTGAATCATTTTATTTATTGTATAACATAATATAACTTCACCTTTCTACACACACAATAAAGAAATGAAATCCATATGTTTTTTTTTTCTTTCATCATTCCACTTTCTCTCTCCTTCTTGATGTGAAAGTTGGACACAAAATTTAAATCATGTAATATAACATTAATAAAACCCTTTTCTTATGTTGCTGTAATCAAATATTTTCGAGAATATATAATTATAGGATTTTATGTTTATCATGTAATATGATATAATATCATTTTCCTACACACAATTAAAGAGGTGGAGTCCACATATTTTTCTTTCTCTTTCATCATTTTATTTTCTCTCTCCATTTATTTATGTGTGTTGAGAACAACATTTAAATCATAAATTATATATCATAACATTAATAAAACTCATCATTATAATTGATTCTTATATAATTTTTACATTTCCTTTGTAAGTTATTGACTACTTTTTTGCATTACAAATCAACAAGGGTTGGCTAAAGAAAAAAAGCAAAAAGCCAAAGGTGGTTGTGGAAAAGAACAAAAAGCAAAAGAGGAAATATATAAAAAGACACTACTTGTATTCTCTGACGCTATTGTTTTTTTAAAGAAGAAAAGGATCCAACACAGTTGCACAGACAGACTGTAAATAGTACACTAGTCAGTATTCCCATATGGTCATGATGATTGTGCAGCTCTTGCCCATTTAAGATTGGAGAAGGATCTCTTAATTCTTTGCTATTAATATAGCATATATGATCACATGGTCCAACTTTAAAATATGAACAATTCCCAACATGGACCCCTACTGAACAATGTAGGTACATGTTCACCACACCATCATGCCAGAATAATGAGGTTACTGACTCTGTTGGGTATTTACTATTCAGAAAGAAAATAAAATTTGAAGTCGATAAACAACTCAATTGAGTGGAACAGTAATGATTTTGTCACGTTTCATTAAATTATTTACCAATAAACAACTCAATTGAGTGGCATATATGATCACATTGTCCAACGTTTAAAATTAAATTATTTACCAGGCTGTCACACTAACAGAAAATTTTTCACCACACCATCATGCCAGAATAATTCGCTACTCTGTTGGTATTTACAAATTATGCTAGCAAATAATTCATTACACTGTAGCAAAATATGTCATATCAGCATGAACAGTCAGCAAGAATGACATGTGTCAAGCAGACAATCTACCAAACATAATTCGCTACACTGTATAGCAAATTACTGTCAGCTTGACACGTGTAATTCTTGCTAACTATTCAGGCTGATATGGCATATTTCGCTATACAGTGTGGCGAATTATTTACATACTGTGTAACAAATTATGCGGCATGACATTCTGGAAGTTTTTACTGTTCGGGTGGCGGCAGTATAGTAAATGAATTAATCATGCACTTTTTTACACTGTCTCAGTATTCAGCTGTGGAGCAACTAAAAACAAAAATATAGGGCAATAGAAACTAGAAAAATTAAAAAAGACAAAAAGAAAAGATTAGTTACCGTGAATGAGCCAGAACAAGCTACCATTGGGCATGTAATCAGAGACAAGCAACTTCTCATCTCTTGCAAAATAGTAAGCCCTCAAGCTAACAATGTTGGGGTGTGTTAACCTTCCCAGAACTTCCATTTGTTGTTCGAACTCTTTCTTCCCTCCAATCTGAGCATCCCTCAGTCTCTTCACTGCAACAACACTGCCATCGTCAAGAACAGCTTTGTAAACAGTTCCAAACCCACCCTTCCCAAGCATTTCCGCAGAGGCACGAAGCAAGTCCTCTAGCTCAAACCTCTTCACCCCTTCGAAGAACACCATTTGACCCTTCTCGAATCCGGTTTGACCCGGGTAAGGACTCGCCGAATAAACCATCTTTTCACCCTCCACAGGCTTCGAATTCGACTCCACTTTTCTCCAGAAGTAGCAGTAGAGAAGCAGGGACACTACGGCCAGCACCAAAACATCGCCGAGGACAATGGCGATTAAAACCATCGGGCCCATTCTCGGAGCTCCGTTTTCTCGGGTCGGGTTTCCGGGTATTGGCTTTGAGCTCGGGGAGGATTGAACACTTGTTGTTGGGGTGTTGTTGCGAGGCAACAACGGCGAAGCGAGGGCTGGAACGTCTTTACATTTCTGCAATGGGGCTCCGCAAAGAGACGGGTTTTGCCCGAAAGCGGATCCGGGGAAACCCGAAAGTGTTTCGGGTATATGACCCGAGAGGCGGTTATCGGAGACGTTGAAGTCTTGAAGATTGGAGAGGTTTATATTGGGAATGTGACCGTGGATTTGGTTCCCATCGATGCGGAGGGTGAGAAGGTGGGTCAAACGGTTGACCGTCACCGGAATCTCGCCGGAGAGGTTGTTGTAGGACAGATCGAGACGGTACAAGCGGGAGAGCGACGTAACGGTGGCGGGGAACTCACCGGAAAACTGGTTGTGAGAGAGGAAGAGAAGCTTGAGTGCTGTGAGGTTGGTTAGGCTGGGAATGGAACCGTTAAAACGGTTGCGTTTGAGGCTCAGTAATCGGAGCTGCGTGAGAGAGGTTAAGGGTTCGATGGAGCCTTGGAGGTCGAGGTCTTCGAGGACGAGACGTGAGACGCGGTTCCTGAGGCAGGAGACACCGTCCCAGGTGGTGCATGGGTCGGTGGTGGAGTTCCACGTGGTGAGTTTGTTGTGTGTGTCGGAAGCGGTTTTGAATGCCAATAGTGGTTGGGAATCTGGGTGGTTAGTGGAGGCTTGAAGGAGGAGGAAGAAGTGGTGGAAGGATAATGAGAAGATGGTGGCGTATAGAATGAAAAGAGAAGGTGGTGGTGGTGGTGGTGCCATTGTTGCAGAGGAAAAAGGAAGAAGAAGAAGAAGATCGAAGAGTGGGTGCAGAGGAGTGATGAGAGGGGTGCGGTTGGTTTTGTATTATTATTGTGTGCAGAGCTGAAAAATTTAAAATTAATGAAAAAAGAAAAAAGAAAAAAGAAAAGAGAAGAAGAAGAAAGAAGAAGCTGTAAAGTCGTTATTTTAATGTTCGAAAGAATTTAAAAAGTAATTAGTTAAGCTGCTGCTGACATTTGAGAAAAATAATAATAAAAAACGGAAAATAATTTTTTAAGGGTATAAATAGTTGGGATTTGAAAAAAAAAAAAAAAAAGACTCTTTAACATAAGAATAATTTTTTTGATGTAATTAAGAACTTTTACCATTTTTTTTTTTTTGGAAAAAGTGTGCAACAATGATGAAGCCTTATACCTTAAGGGAGAAAATTAAGAGTATAATAAAAGATTATTTCATTCTCAAAAGTAATGACTACTTTTTTTTTTTTTAATAATTGATGTATTCTTCAAATCTTTTTTAAGGATGGTATTCGAGACGATCGAATAGATGTTCACATCTCATCCGTTCAACTCACGGATATTAATTGAGCTATCATAGTTTAATACAATAACTATATTTTAGTACATAAAAAGAGATATAAAACACTTATAGGGGTGTTACTGAGGGAAAAATTTAATATGCTCCAGGACCACTGAATCTTTTAGTGCTCCATCTCACAACATTAATTTTCTCTTTCTTTTTTTATCTTATTATTTTCTCATTCAGCTCACGGATATTAATTGAGCTATCATAGTTTAATACAATAACTATATTTTAGTACATAAAAAGAGGTATAAAACACTTATTAGGGGTGTTAGTGAGATATGGATTCACCTGTTTTTTTTTTTAAGTTAGTAGCGGGTCCATATTTTTTGGGTCTGTAGAAAATAAATCCCATAATAATATGACATAATAATTATGTTATTATTATCTAATATTAAATAATAATATTTTCTCTTAATTGGTTAATCTTTATAATTTGTAAATTGATAATTAACACATTATTTATTGAAGTCTCTTCCATCGTTCTGATCCTTTTTCGATCTTTAGTTTTAAATTTATCAAACGATAATTAAACACTTAATAAAAGTGGTAAGACTAAAATGATGGTAAGTTCCACGGTTCCACCCCTTATTATTTTAGTATTACATTTATTTTTTTTAGTATTTATTTTAAGGTTCATTTTTTCTGCAATTACTTTAGATAAGTTATATGCAGTAAGCCTAATACGACATTATTTTGGGACGTAAATCATGGTGTTTTTGTAATTTTAATTTATTTCAGAGTTATAACAGTTTTTGTATTGATAATTTTTTAAGATTTTAATACTAAAACGACGTCATTTTGAGAATAAATACATATAACTTATATGCCGTGATGAAACATTTTTCCCTTTATTTTATCTTATTTTTACTTTGAGCAACGGTAAGTTGAAATAGTGAGAGGTAGAGGTAGATATGCGAGCTAGTCGTAGTTCATTTAGTGTCTGTTTGGAGCACATGATAAAGAAGATATGATAGAATAACTTATCATATCCTATTTTTATCTCTTATTTGGTGGGTTAATAAGATATGATTAGCACTATTATCTCATTTTATCGTATTCAATACATGATTTCTTATCCTATAAGGGTAGCTAGGTTAAGATTTAACAGGATAGGATACCAATATTAGATACCCAATATATCCCTCACACAACCCAATATATCTCCATGCTACCCAATATATCCCCACGCTACCCAATATATTTGTATTTATTGCAATATATTTTGTTTTTTCTTTCTCCTTTCTCCTTCTATATAATCTTATCAGATTGCTTATCAAACACAAAGCATGATATAAGCTTATCAGATACCCTTATCAGCGTATCATCTGTATACCAAGTTATCAACATGAATGGACATATAACATTGAAGCCTGCGTCCGCATCGCAATAGCCCGCAGGCTGGCCCATCAACCCGTAAGTTTTTTTCTTTTTTTGTACCTTAAAAATGCAGATTGCCTAAAAAAAAAATAAAAAAAATTCTAACTCTAAATCACATTTTTCTGTCAAATTTTAACCCAAGCAGTGTTATAAAAGCAATCTTTGTGAATTTAATTAACTTGTAAAGCAAGAGTGATTTAGATGCAGCAATTTGAATACCTTCCTTTGTATAACAAGCATCTGAAAATTGATCCTTATACCTGTGGAGAAACCAATAAAATGATTTTAATGCAATGAAAAATTATTGAGTGCACTACAATAAACACACCCCAAAACTAACAGAAGCTGCAAGCTGCAGCTTTATTATGTTGAAGTTGATTGAATCTTTATGCCATCAAGAACTATGACGTCTCACTTGTTTGAGAATCAAGGGATGAAGACGTGGAAATTGAAGAAGGAAAAGGTTTGGGTGGTACTTGCAATGAGCTAATGCTTCCTTCCATCATTTCCACCACTTTACTCATTGCTGGTCGATTGGAAGGTTCGGTCTGTATGCACCACAAACTCACTATTGTCATTTTTCTCACCATTTCTTTATCACTTTGGCTTTTTATACTTCGCAATTGAAGCTCTTCATTCAATTCAAGATGGCTGTAAATCCAATGTGGAAAGTACTTTTCACTTGAAAAATCAGCTTTGTCATTAATATTCTCTCTTGCACCAAGCATTTCCAAAACCAGCATTCCATAACTATAGACATCTGATTTATGTGACACCCCACCAAAATTTCTGCAGAACACCTCAGGAGCAATATACCCTACAGTTCCCCTTGCAACCATCATTGATACAGTACTTTTTTCTCTTGGACATATTTTAGCTAGCCCAAAATCTGATATCTTTGGACAAAAGAACTCATCTAAGAGTATGTTGTGAGGTTTTATGTCAAAATGCAAGATTTTAGTGTTGCACCCCTTGTGCAAATACTCCAATCCTCGAGCTACACCAATTGCAATATTGTACATTGTTTTGCAATTCAATGTTAGATTAAGCTTTAAAGGATCTTTCTCTTCATATATGAACTTTTCAAGAGATCCATGAGGCATATACTCATATATGAGAACTCTTTTGGTGCCTTCCAAACAAAATCCCAGTAAAGTGACAATGTTAATATGAGAAGTCATGCTAATACTAGCAACTTCATTAATGAATTCTTCTCCGTCACCTTGTAGTTTACTTAAAACCTTCACTGCCACAAGACTTCCATTGTGTAACCTCCCTTTGTATACAGTACCGAATCCTCCTTGGCCTAGTTTGTTTTTGAAGGAGTTGGTCATTTTCTTTACATCCAAATAACTGTACCTTTTGGCTGAAAGGTGTCCATGTTGCTTCAGAAAAGTCTCAATCATTTGCAAGGTGGGATTTTCCTTATAACAATAATATCTTCGAAAGATGCAAGCCATGACCATCAAAATTCCTAGTGCTCCAGCAACTGAAGCAGCTGTAATATTTCATTGAAAACAAGAAATTACAATGAGAAAAAAAGTATACACTCCATGATAATTTATTCTTATATTGGCTCAGCGGTAAGCTTGCTTGCCGTGGTGTGTCAGGTCACGAGTTCGAATCAGTCTCTCTGCAAAAAGCGGGGGAAAGACTGCCTAGAGTATTCCCTTTCCCAGACACTCACGAAGTGGGTATTTGAATTGGGTCGGCCCTTTTTTATTATTTATTGCATTTGGTAAAGGAGCCAGCAAACTTACTTCTAGGAATATCAAATGAATACTTTATATAATTAACCTATCAACCAGACAAGAAATTTAACCTACTATGATAAAGTGTAACTAATAGTTGTGAACAGAAAATTTATATGTTGGCTCAAAATTAAATCATCAGGTCTAGAAGATGTTACCTGCTACCACTATCTTCAATTTTTTACTAGTTTTATCTGCAAAACATAAGGAGGGAAAAAACAGGATATAACATTAAATAAATGAGACAACATTATAAACCCAATTAATTTTTCTTTTCTTTTTAAATATAAATTATGGGACCCATATTCAACTTCTCTCTGGTACAATCCTACAACATAAGAAAAGTTAAACCCTTAAATAAATGATAAACCATAACTAGAAATAGCCATGGTTATTTGGATCTTCTTCAGACCCAATTTCTTAATTCCTGAGCAGAATTACAAAAAAGCAAATATTAGTTTAGAAAATAGTAACAAACCAAATTACTCTGATGCAGATAAACAGTTTGGAATTTTTATGACTGCTATTCAAACTTTTGCATCTATAGAGGGGTACCTTGTGCACAAAAGAAGTTTCCTTGGTTGTCAAGTTGACATTGGCCTCTTCTGAGATAGTAACAAGAAGAACAAGAAGGAGATATCTGTATTTGGATAGGAAACTCAGCTGATACAATATCAAAGGGGTTTCCTTTGCTATCAGGAATGAGACCTGCATCTCTGATTGGAAGCCGAACCATTGAACATGCTTTAAAATACCGATAATAGTTTTTGGAACTGATAAACTCATCCTCCATAGTATCTGTATCATAGAAGATATCATCACCACGGCATATTGTAGATTTTGAAAAGGATGGAGGAAGGGTAACATTGAGGGTACTGTTGCATGTGAACAAAGTAACATTCAAGAATTGAAAAGAAAAGAAAGGAGAAGAAGAGTCAAAAGTAGAGTTTTTACTGAAGACCCCACATCTTCTGGACAACAAAAGAGTTTGGAGATCGTTATCTCTGATGACAATGGTAAACTGGTCAATTTTTTCAACATAAAACCATGTTGCTTTGTTCTTAATGGTTTTAACAGCGTCAGGGGAAGGGTCATCACAACCATGTATGACCAATAAGCCACATTCAGGGTGCTTCAAATCAGTGAAAGGGAAATGGATTTTGCCAAGGTTCCCACAATCAAACGAAGATGGACACTTTCCATTTGCTGGGAAGACAAGAAGCAAAAGGGTAGAAAAAAGAAGGATGCAAAACACATTAGCTGGAACCATCATGACTCATCACCTTCCTCCTGTGTGATTTTCTTTTTTTTACTTTGCAGTTTGTTCCTTTAGGCAAAATGTAACAGCAGAAACAGTTAAGAGTGGCCATTTTGTGCATTATGTCTCATCATAAGCAGGAACAAAAAATGGAAATAGAGCATTCTTTGAATTGAAAGGATAAAAAAAAGAGATGATGATGAGAAATGCACTGGGAAACAGGAGAGAGGGAAGTTGTATAAATCATCTTGACGGATTCAATCCTTGTTCACTTAGAATAAGTCTTGCGAAGACTAACGACCACGTGGTTTGGAACAAGACTTAACATGAAGGAAGAACTTTCTCAGTCCTCATAAATGATTTGGAAGTTTGATTTTAGGGATTTTAAAATGTATTCAAATTTTTCTACACATTATTCCCATTGAAAATTTAAATCCCATGTTTTTTATCTCTCAAATGATTTCAATTCTCCTTCAACATGAGAATTATAAAACCCTTGATTTAATATGACTATTGCCATTGAGAATTTATCCCCTCTCAAATGCTAGAGTTGTAAGCATTTTGGCTTCGACTTCTACAATTATTTGTTTATTCTCTAAAAGCCTCGATCTCAATCCTTCATTCATACTAGTCAATATCTGGAGTTGACTCTTAAATTCTTAATAATTTAAGTTAACAGTATTGCATATGAATATGTCATTTAATTATGTTGGGTTACTTAAAATCTCAAGTTTGACTACCTAAATCATCCCAAAGACAATTATACTCAATTCTTAAGCATCTTCGTCAACTTATGCCTTAAACACACATTTCATCGATCAAGCCTTCTTTAGTTTCATTAATATTATCAAAAGAAATGAGATCAGCGTTTTGTTTTATCTTGACTAGTTTTTAGAGTTTGATTATACTTCCCAATCATCAAATTAATTAGTATTTGTTTATTAATGTACTTTCTTATAAGCTTGGAATATTATGAAATAATATGATTATTTTTATTTTGGTAGATAACAATGCTTGATTAATTCTGCCTTGAACCTCTTCACCCTTTCCATAACTTGTAATTTCCAGGGATCAAACTCACTATTCTTTTAAGTCTGTTAAATGTTGGTATATAACTGGTAATATTAGTTTGTCACTTAGTCCAGCTATCTTATTTTTATTCGCAGAAAAGTTCAAATTGTTAGAGCAAAGAAGAATAGTCAAATTAACTTAGGTTAGGATAAATTTATTTTTATCTTGATTCCTAGAAATATGATAGGAAAGTGAGTTTTCTGGTAATATCACCAAAAAATTATTTGGTAGGTCAAAATATTTCCAGAATGTTGCGTTAATTTTCCTGATACTATGTTTAATTATTTTTGTCTAAAAAATTTAAAAATATTTTTTCATCATCTGAGATTCCTGAAATACCACCCTCTGGATGATATTTTTCGATTGTATTTTGGTTTAAAAAATACACACAAAATAGAATCCCAGCAACTTTTTCTCCAATATGCTACCAAACATGGGATTCTAGGAGACCCACCCTCACTTTCTCATGCATCTAAAAATAATCCTGCTACCAAACACCCCTAATAGACACCTCAATTACTACACGTTGAATGAACTTTCCAAAATTGATTATTCCTTTTGCTCTCTCTGTCTCTTGTTTTTGCTAATATCTTTTTCTTTTTTTCTTAGGAAACCCTACCCTTTGTAACGCTTGGTATCTTGCAAGGATCAACGACTGTCCCCACACACTAACACGAGACTTTTCAGCGTGCTTTGTCCTCACTCGCACACTTCCCGGGAAAACTTCCCAAGAGGCCACTCATCCCAGAACTGCCCAAAGTCAAGCACACTTAACTATGAAGTTCTTCCGTTCCGGGCTACCGAAAAGTAGATGCATCTTGTTAATATAGGTAGTAGCAATTAATTTTTATAAGCTATTCCCAACTGTGCCGTCCCATACCAGCACAGTCTCTGAAATCCCTCTCTTTCGGGTGTTAATTCAATTCATTCATGTACCCCGTCACTGGAAGCCTGTGCCAGGAGTCGCTCCTTGTCCATGCTCTTTCGCACCGGCGTCACTCCTCGCCCTCATCAGCGCCCGGGATGTTACAGTGGGGACCCAAAGTGATTGAGCATCTCAGACCAACACAAAACTTAGAACACAATTACAACCATTATGAAACAAACTTCCGTTTTCAAACATAACCTTACACATCATAACCCTGCTTTCGTTTTCTCGTAGAGATTTAGACAATACGACGAGCATCCGTCCACCCTATCTTAGTAAAGACTTTTTGTACTTTACGTATAATGACTCTATTTGGTAAATCTTAAATAAAGATTTAATTTAAGGATTTAAATGTCATAATTAGAGCCAGAGCATAATTTGAGTGTTTTGTGTAACATCCCCGTCTCGAGCCGGTTCAATTAACATACATATGATACAAACAGAAACAGCGGAAGACTTAACTTACGAAAATACGAGCTAACTTTTCCTTCTTCTTTTTTAAACTTAATTCACATGACATATCACATTGCATACTTCTTCTAATTTAATTCTTATTGGACGGAGACGAAAATCGGACAGAGTAACCTCTGTAAATTGGACAACTGGGGATTTGCAAATCCCACTCTCAAGATATCCTGATAGACAATTTCTACAATATATATTTTCAGACATACCAGATATCCATATAGGATCATATACCCATCCATGGGCGCATGCATAACTTGGCTCCGTGCCACTATGTCTAACAGCATGCAATTTCAACACATTCATATATCTGAATATACAAATGAACATGCATCAAATATGAACACATATACAAAACATATATGCACCATATATTGTATAATGGATCAAACATCATGATCACCAAATGAATAGAACACTATACAACAATATATGTTCTCCAAAAATAACATCTATAATAAATAGTAGCCTCCGGCTACCCAGAACTCCATATCCTCATACTAGTACCTCTAGCCACGGGTAGTGTCCTTGTCCCATGAGGGCTCTTCAATTAACTGTGTTCCTGAAATCATATCCCCAAACGGGGTTAGAGACGAATCTCTAGTAAGCTCCAGGTTTATACAGAACTCTCCATACCCTGGGCTCACTTCCTGCATGACAGTCAGATACATAATATACAAAACATCATATAAGCAAATATCATAGCTGAACATATCTCATATAACATATCATGTAATTCAATATCATAACTAAACCAAGCATATACACAAATATTATTAGAGACGTACGCAGTCATTTCCAAGGGATGACCCCAAGCGAAAATCAACGCACATAACAATTATCTTTTACAATACTCACATCAGAACGAAACATGTTATCTCAGAGACGTACGCAATCATTCCCAAGGGATGACCCCAAGCGGAAATCAACGTACGTGTTCCCAAGGGATGACCCCAAGCGGAACCAGAACATATCGGAGGCGTACATCGTCAATCACAGGGAAACCCCAAGAAGACATCAGTGTACATAGGATCAATGGCCAAAGATCATCACATAACAGAGGTGTACAAAATCAATCCCAAGGGAGGACCCCAAGCGGAAAGCAGTGCACAACGGAAATAGAGTAACTCAGAGGTGTACACTATCAATCTCAGGCAAAACCCAAGAAGACATCCGTGTACCAAAAGTCAATACAGAAATCATATCATAATCAGTCTTATCATATCATATCACATCATCATATAGCTCTATATGAATGCATCTATATCATATATCTCATATATATCATACAATCTGACCACAGTCCGTACATTATGGCGGAACACAAAGTAGGAGCGAACCCCATAAACATAGAGCTTACCTCTTGGAGCTTTTCAATTTGTTTACTTGAAGAACAAGCTACTTATAATGCTCCACGAGAATCCAAACGTTCACAATCCCTAGGCACACCTAGAGAAGGAATTCAACAAAAAAACTCAATAAATGATATAATGCCATGTAAATATACAGGACACATACTTTATCGTTTATTTTCTTTTTACTTAATCATATTAAGTCATGAGTGGTGGTTCTTTGTTCAACAAATCCCCACAAAATTTCACATATTCACTTAGTCTTAGGATAATCCCAAAAGGCCTTTAGAACACCCATTACCCCTCTTAGCACCTAAAAGTATATTTTTCCCAATTTAAGGCATAATTCCTATTACAAATGAGCTATAAGATTTCTCTTTATCTAGTGCCTAAACCCAAGCTTAGCCACCTATATTAATTATTTTATGTATATAAGTGTTCTCACTTTGCGAACAATATCTCCGAACATATACCTCCTTTGAAAATGGCCAAAACACATTTTAAGGCCATACAAAGGAGCTACATTATTTATTTTTTTATTTCACCAAAGCGAAAGTCCATACACTTTAGAATATTATTCCACGCATAAAAGTATGCTAGCTTTGTAAAACATTAACTCTTAGCACATACTTCCTTTGAAAATTTCCTTAAACACATATAAGGCCCAAAGAAGGAACTTATTTATTTTTCTTTTTATCTAACCCAACCAAAGGTTTAAACATCTAATCATATAGTCCTTAGACAGTATAAGTGCTCATTATCACAAACAAGCACTCTAAAAACATACTTTCTTTGTAAATGGCTAAGAGGCACATAAAGGAAATCATGTCAACTTCATGATTCCAATGCTCTAGTCCATCAAATTCAAGCTTATCACACACCTCTAATCCAAGATTCATTAACATATTCATGACTTTCCAAGGTTCCACAATTTAAGCACATAGGCCTTAAAGTGACATTTTCACAACCTAGGAATTCTTTAACCATATAACTCCTACATTCTCTTATACATACATACATATATTCCTTCACTAAATGTACCATTACATTTTTGCACATCACACCCCCTTTGGAGCATCATGGCCAAAACCTAAGGAGAGATTCAAGAGGATTTCTTTTCTTTTCTTTTCTTTTTTAATTTCTATACATGTACATATTCATCTCACTTTATCATATCTAAACATCAATAATCCATGACTAATTCAAATTTCAATTTTCACATTTTCCTCAAATATGTTCATGAACCCTAGACTTAGAAATCAAATATTCAACCAATAGTAATAGAGTTTCTTACCTTAAACCACTCTTAGGCAAGCAAAGGATCAACCTCCAAGCATTGGATCATTCAAAAACCTTACTTTTCTTGGACAATGAACAGTACCCGTATGAAAGAGGAGGAGAAATCTCTCTCTACATTGAACCCCACCCCAAAATACTAGCACCAATGGATTCCTTGAGTTGTTTACATAAATTTTTATGTAAGGCATGAAGGGTTTAGGTGGCCAAAATTAGATGAATCAAGCTTTCCCTTTGGAGCTTACTATTCACAAACAATGAAGAAGAAGGAGACAGAGGCGCGCACACGATTTGGAAGAAATAAGGAGTCACGGTTTATAAAATGTGAAGTTACTTTAACTGGGTAACAGCTTATCTATCTACACACCTCCATTCATTACCAAACTTTACCCAATGGACTAGAATATTTTTCTAGTCATATTTCTAACTTTACTTTTACTTTTCAAGTAACTTTGTTTACCCGTATTTTTACCCCTTAACTGTCATTTTAACTCATTTTTCACCGAAGGTGACTTTATTTCTTTTTCTTTATAATTATCCTTCCATATTAAATCTATAATTAAATGTGAGGGTCATTATATTCACCCCACCTTTTAAGGATTTTTTCAAAGGAAGTATGTGCTAAG
This sequence comes from Gastrolobium villosum, assembly GCA_032173675.1. Taxonomy (NCBI): domain Eukaryota; kingdom Viridiplantae; phylum Streptophyta; class Magnoliopsida; order Fabales; family Fabaceae; genus Gastrolobium; species Gastrolobium villosum. Next base: position 46,020 of record JAVKPL010002304.1, read on the forward strand.
AGTTAATGTTTTACAAAGCTAGCATACTTTTATGCGTGGAATAATATTCTAAAGTGTATGGACTTTCGCTTTGGTGAAATAAAAAAATAAATAATGTAGCTCCTTTGTATGGCCTTAAAATGTGTTTTGGCCATTTTCAAAGGAGGTATATGTTCGGAGATATTGTTCGCAAAGTGAGAACACTTATATACATAAAATAATTAATATATGTGGCTAAGCTTGGGTTTAGGCACTAGATAAAGAGAAATCTTATAGCTCATTTGTAATAGGAATTATGCCTTAAATTGGGAAAAATATACTTTTAGGTGCTAAGAGGAGTAATGGGTGTTCTAAAGGCCTTTTGGGATTATCCTAAGACTAAGTGAATATGTGAAATTTTGTGGGGATTTGTTGAACAAAGAACCACCACTCATGACTTAATATGATTAAGTAAAAAGAAAATAAACGATAAAGTATGTGTCCTGTATATTTACATGGCATTATATCATTTATTGAGTTTTTTTGTTGAATTCCTTCTCTAGGTGTGCCTAGGGATTGTGAACGTTTGGATTCTCGTGGAGCATGATAAGTAGCTTGTTCTTCAAGTAAACAAATTGAAAAGCTCCAAGAGGTAAGCTCTATGTTTATGGGGTTCGCTCCTACTTTGTGTTCCGCCATAATGTACGGACTGTGGTCAGATTGTATGATATATATGAGATATATGATATAGATGCATTCATATAGAGCTATATGATGATGTGATATGATATGATAAGACTGATTATGATATGATTTCTGTATTGACTTTTGGTACACGGATGTCTTCTTGGGTTTTGCCTGAGATTGATAGTGTACACCTCTGAGTTACTCTATTTCCGTTGTGCACTGCTTTCCGCTTGGGGTCCTCCCTTGGGATTGATTTTGTACACCTCTGTTATGTGATGATCTTTGGCCATTGATCCTATGTACACTGATGTCTTCTTGGGGTTTCCCTGTGATTGACGATGTACGCCTCCGATATGTTCTGGTTCCGCTTGGGGTCATCCCTTGGGAACACGTACGTTGATTTCCGCTTGGGGTCATCCCTTGGGAATGATTGCGTACGTCTCTGAGATAACATGTTTCGTTCTGATGTGAGTATTGTAAAAGATAATTGTTATGTGCGTTGATTTTCGCTTGGGGTCATCCCTTGGAAATGACTGCGTACGTCTCTAATAATATTTGTGTATATGCTTGGTTTAGTTATGATATTGAATTACATGATATGTTATATGAGATATGTTCAGCTATGATATTTGCTTATATGATGTTTTGTATATTATGTATCTGACTGTCATGCAGGAAGTGAGCCCAGGGTATGGAGAGTTCTGTATAAACCTGGAGCTTACTAGAGATTCGTCTCTAACCCCGTTTGGGGATATGATTTCAGGAACACAGTTAATTGAAGAGCCCTCATGGGACAAGGACACTACTCGTGGCTAGAGGTACTAGTATGAGGATATGGAGTTCTGGGTAGCCGGAGGCTACTATTTATTATAGATGTTATTTTTGGAGAACATATATTGTTGTATAGTGTTCTATTCATTTGGTGATCATGATGTTTGATCCATTATACAATATATGGTGCATATATGTTTTGTATATGTGTTCATATTTGATGCATGTTCATTTGTATATTCAGATATATGAATGTGTTGAAATTGCATGCTGTTAGACATAGTGGCACGGAGCCAAGTTATGCATGCGCCCATGGATGGGTATATGATCCTATATGGATATCTGGTATGTCTGAAAATATATATTGTAGAAATTGTCTATCAGGATATCTTGAGAGTGGGATTTGCAAATCCCCAGTTGTCCAATTTACAGAGGTTACTCTGTCCGATTTTCGTCTCCGTCCAATAAGAATTAAATTAGAAGAAGTATGCAATGTGATATGTCATGTGAATTAAGTTTAAAAAAGAAGAAGGAAAAGTTAGCTCGTATTTTCGTAAGTTAAGTCTTCCGCTGTTTCTGTTTGTATCATATGTATGTTAATTGAACCGGCTCGAGACGGGGATGTTACATTTATGGTATCAGAGCAGTTGCTCTAGGGAGTTTCCATGATATATAACATCGGATGTTTGAAGTTGTAAGTTCTTGAGTGTTTTCTTGGAGTGCTGTATAATGCATGTGTGATCACTAAGTGTGAGCGTAGCTAACTCATTCCTTAGGGTAATATATGCAGATATATGGTTCCTCCATGGAGGACTCGTAGGACATTTAAATAATGATGATCCGCCACTGGATCCGGATGTAGCAATTTTGGCTGCACTCCAACAGACTTGGACTACAACTAGGCAGAAAGAGCTTGAATTAATAATGAAGCATTCTATTTGACTGTGATAAGGATGAGATTTCTCTATGTGTATTATTATGGCTTGTTGGGAATGTTAGTGAGGAATCATTCATATGGAAGGATGTGAAGTTTAAATATGATGACATGGAGTATTTTGCTGACTTTATTGTCTTGCATTTTGTCTCTGTGAATGTAATATTGAGAATGGCTTGGTTATCTAAGTACTGTGTAAGGATTGATTATTGCAGCAAGACCATTTCTAATTCCTCTAACGATGAAGTGAGAGAGTTTCCGGATATGTCTGTCCTTCGGGTTGCAAATGCCTTGAAGGAAGGAGATTCAGAGTTTATTCTGTTGGGAGGTCTGATTAGCGTCAATAAGGGGCCAATTCTGATATCCCTATTGTCTTTGATTTTATGGATGTCTTTCTGGATGAAATTGTGAAATTTTCCGCTGGAGAGGGAAATTGAATGTTAAATTGGCTAATTGACTGGAGTGAGGCCTATGTCTCTAGTTCCATACCGAATGTCACATATGGAATTATTTGAATTAAAGAAGCAGAGTTAAGGCTTGTTCAGTAAGAATTTTATTAGACTGAGTGGGTCTCCGTGGAGAGTCCCGGTGATCTTTGTTAAGAAGAGGGACGAGTCTATGAAATTGTGTACAGATTACCGGCAGTTAAACAAGGTTACTGTCAAGAGTAAGCATCTTTTGTCGCGTATAGATGATTTGTTGGATCAGTTACGTGGTGCGACTGTATTTTCTAAGATTAATCTCCGACTTGGGTATCATCAGATCCGGATAAAGCCGGAGGATGTTCCAAAGACAGATTTCAGGTTCCGATGTGGATACTATGAGTATCTGGTTATTCCTTTTGGGCTTACAAATGTAAAGGCCATTTTCAAGAGTTATATGAATCAGATCTTTAAAGCCTATTTGAATCAGTTTGTGGTGGTCTTTATTGATGACATACTAATATATCCAAAGAGCAAAGAAGAGCATTCTGAGCATTTGAGAGTTGTTCTACAGATTCTGAGAGAGCATCAGTTGTATGCTAAGCCATCCAAGTGTGATTTATAGATTTCTAAGATACAATTTATGGGCCATGTCATTTCATTGGAAGGAGTTGCAGTGGACCGAGTAAGATTGAAGCAGTGTTAGATTGGCAACGTCCTAAAAATATTATAGAGATCAGGAGTTTTCTTGGTTTAGCTGGATATAATAGGCATTATAACAGATGGTACTACCTTTAACACGGTTAACCGTAAAGGAAATCCATTTGTGTGGACCTAAGAATGTGAAGTGAGTTTTCAGGAATAAAAAAAAAAAAAAAAAGTTAAGTAATACTCCGATATTAATTTTGCCTGATCTTGTAGGTAAATTTGAAATATACTGTGATGTTTCTAAGTTTGGATTAGGCTATGTATTGATGCAGCAACGTTAGATGGATTATGTTTCTTGGCAGTTAAAGCTGCATGAAGAGAATTGTCCAACACATGATCTTGAGTGGGCGGGCGTAGTGTTCGCATTGAAAATATGGCGACACTTCTATACGGTGCCGATTTTGTTGTCTATAGTGACCTCAAAATTTTAAAGTATCTGTTTGATCAGAAAGAGTTGAATATGGGGCCAAAACCGATGGGGTAAATTTTTAAAATATTAGGATTTTGAATTGTAATATCATCCAGGTAAAGGCAATATGGTAGCCGATGCTTTAAGCACGAAGGCGGTTTGTATGGCTAATTTGATGATTTCAGAGTATGATTTGATTGAGAAGTTTAAGGATCTCAACATTCCTATGATTACAGAGGATAGCCCGTATTTGTTGACTACTACGGTAGTCCAGAACTCATTAGTTGAGTGACTTAAAGAGGCTCAGCTACTGGAGAAAGAGATTCAGTCTATGAAAGAACAGGATTTTGTATCCACAGATAAGTTCGGTCTTAAGTTTTATAAAGATCGGATCATTGTTCGAAAATGTCAGATAGTGGATGAGGTGTTAACTGAGGCCCATGGATGGGTATATGATCCTATATGGATATCTGGTATGTCTGAAAATATATATTGTAGAAATTGTCTATCAGGATATCTTGAGAGTGGGATTTGCAAATCCCCAGTTGTCCAATTTACAGAGGTTACTCTGTCCGATTTTCGTCTCCGTCCAATAAGAATTAAATTAGAAGAAGTATGCAATGTGATATGTCATGTGAATTAAGTTTAAAAAAGAAGAAGGAAAAGTTAGCTCGTATTTTCGTAAGTTAAGTCTTCCGCTGTTTCTGTTTGTATCATATGTATGTTAATTGAACCGGCTCGAGACGGGGATGTTACATTTTGATTGTACTCATGACTAGGTCATGAACATTGCCTTCTGCCGGTTATTCTGCACTGTGTGCAGCAACCGGTAGAGCTTTGAAACAGGCAAAAATCAAGTTAGAGATTTAATTTGGCAATTCTGATGCCAAATATGAGTTCAAAATGAAAAATTGTATACTCTCACACTTTCCGTGAAAATCTCATGAATAATATTTTCTGCCGGGTATTTTGTACCGTTGTTTAAGCAACCGGTAGAGTCCAGAACTAAATAATTGATTAAATAAGAAGAAAAAAGTCCAATATATGCCAAACAAGTTATAATAGACCAGAAAATGATAAGTTTATAAGTTTTAAGTTTTCGTATGCAAATGGTGCACAATTAGTGATTCACAGTGCATTTCATCAAAAACGGTGCAGAAATCATACTGTGAATTGTTAATATTGTTCCTTAGGGAATAAAAATTTAAGTAAATGAGTTCAGAAAAATAAAAATATGTCCGTAGCTTTAAGTTAGTGCCAGGTTAGATTAATTGAAATTAAGTGAGAGAAAAACAACCGATAAAATGCCACATGTGCATATAAGGGAGTGTTTGGTAGAGGAGAAAATTTTTTTACTAGAAAAATATAATTACTAGGAATATGGTGAGAAAGTGAGTTTGGTAGGAAAGTTAAAAAAAAGTTATTTGGTAGGCCGAAATATTACTGAGAAAATTGGGTTAAGTTTTCTAAATCTATGTTTGGTTGAAGATAAAATATTGATGGAAAAATGGATCGAAAAAAATGAATACCATCTTCCATCTGAATTTTTGAAGAGACTCCACTTTTCCCAAAAGTAAACCAGGGGCATTTCCATCTCCAAATTTGTGCTCCATTTTTTCTTTTCCCAGCAAACGAAAATACCACATTCCATTTTGTTTTTTGAAACAGTGTTTATTATCAAATTTTGCAAACAAAACATAATGGCTGGGTAAAGCATTTGCATGGTTAAAATTTTTTGAAACTTCTACCAAACATAGTTATGTTAGAATACCACCAGAAGTTGCTTGGTTATCTCCATCAAAAACCTTTACCAAACACCCTCTAAGTTCAAAGTCACTTAAGTTGGCACTATTCACATCAGCTTTCTCCCTTCTCTCTCTTCATGGCCGATCTCCCTCCACCATTAGAGCTAGGTTTTCAAGCTTTGTTCATCCTTTGATTTCTCCCTCCACACTCAACCAAATCCTTAAGTCCATTACACGAAATTAATAATAAATCACCCAAGGAATCCATTGCACCACTTTGTTTGGGTTGAAATTGCTTGTGGGAAGAGTTCTTCCTTCTCTCCAATTCGTGGCACTATTCATCCAAGTGCTAAAGTGTGAATTTTGAGTGAGCTTTGCTTAGATTTTGTTCCTTTGTCCTTGGATAAATGCTTTGAGGTAAGAAATTCTCATTTCCATGATTTGATTCTTATGATTTAAGTGTTGAAAATTTGGAGCATATTTTGGTGGGAAAGCTTTGAATTCAAAATTTGAATTGATAATGGATTATGGTTGTTTTAGTTGTAGGAATGTGATATAAGTATGTGAACAAGTGAAATGTTGGAAAATTTCCATTGTATTTGCTACCCTAGAATTCGGCCTTGTTAGGGTAATTGGGTTTGTTGTGCAAAAATTTAATTGCATGACTTGTGAAGGTTGGTATGTTGGTGTGTGTTGAGATTTAAGTGTGAAAGTAAGATTACAAGGTGGAAAATCCCTTGGAAATCCTCCTTGTGGATTTCGACCATGATAGTTCAAGTGGGGTCGATTATGTTAAAAATTATTTTGATGATGTGTTTAGGTTCTAATGCATGGCTTTAGTATGATTTTTAAGTGAGATGGCTTAAGAAATCTTGGTTCCTTGTATGGGTGCCTCGGCCTTGTGAAGGAAAATATGCCTAAGTTGTGTGTAAATTGTTAAAGGAAATGCATAAATAATTTAGGAACCTTTGATGGTATGAAATGAAATGATGAAAATCCCTAGTGCCCTTGCTAGCGGCTTCGGCCATTGTATGGTTTTTGGGGTTGGAAATTGTGAAAGAAAGGATTGTAAAGGGTATTTAGAAGCTTGGATGGTCATTCCAAGACCCTATGTAAGGTAATTATCCTTAAATGATCTAACAAATGAGTTTAAGAAATTACGGTCTTGATTTGTGAATAAACATATGCTTGGCATAAATGTGAAGAAAAAAAAGTAAGCAATAAAATGTATGCCTTGTGTAAATTACATGGCATTGTATCATTTTATTGATTTTTGTTTTGAACTCCTCCGCTAGGTGTGCCTAGGGACCGTGAACGTTTGGATTCTCTTGGAGATAGATAAGTAGCTTGTTCTTCAAGTAAGCAAAGTGTGAAGCTCCAAGAGATAAGCTCTATGTTTAAGGAGCATTTTCCTACTTTAGTGCTCCACTATGGTTAATGGACTATGGTTTGATTGTATGATTGTATTTGATACTTTGTATAGATGCATTCATATAGAACTATTTGATTATATGATATGTTCTGATATTCAATAATACGATTTTAAACGTGGCTAAAAAAAGATTTTTTTTGTAGTGTTCCCTGATGTATTGGTTGGAAACGTGTGTTTCACTCTTTATGACTAACCTTACCTTTTTTTTCTAACTTTGTTCTCCAAGCCTTTCTTTCCTTCTAAGTCGTTTCTCTTGTTAAGTCAACAAGACTTAATAAACATAGATGCAATCGATAATAATCATAATATGTTGAAGATCTTGAAGGAGATCCCACAAAAAGTTTAGGTGGAATTTGCAGCACTTCAAGGTCTGAAATGTAAATGTAGATGTTAAATATAATCAAGACAAAACAAAAATAAAAATAAACCACCTATTCTCCAAACTTGAGAACACTGATAGTCTTAACTGCAATGACCACAAAGATTTGTGAATACAAATACAAACTATTAATAGCTGACTGAAGACAGTGAACAAGGACATTATCAACTAAAAATTGAAACAACGAAAATTCAAATTTGAGATTGAGAAATTAATTCTTCACAGAATTGGACAGTAAAAACCTGTGCCAAATAGTACAGAAACCTTATACTTCCTCCTATGTGATCACACTGACAGTCTCAAGGTTTGAAGTTGAGTAGTGTGCTGGAGATGATTTTGGAGAAGACAAAAAAGGTTTTGGTGGTGTTTGCAAGGACTCAAGGCTTCCCTCCAACATATCAACTACTTTACTCATTGCGGGCCGAGCCGAAGGGTCAGTTTGTATGCACCATAAGCCTACCAAAATCATCTTCCTCACCATTTCATTATCATTTTCATTTTTAATGCACCGCAGTGGAAGTTCTTGACTTTTTTCGAGACACTTGTAAATCCAATGTGGAAAATATATTTCACTAGAACTCTCAACTTCCACATTGGTATTATTTCTTCCTCCAACCATGTCTAAGATCATCATTCCAAAACTATAGACATCTGACTTATGAGATACACCACCAAAATTTCTGGAGAACACCTCAGGAGCAATATACCCTGCAGTTCCTCTTGCGCCCAACATTGATACAATACTCTCCTTTCTTGGGCATATTTTTGCAAGTCCAAAATCTGAAATCTTTGGACAGAAATCCACATCAAGTAGTATATTGTGAGGTTTGATGTCAAAATGTAAGATTCGAGTGTTGCAACCTCTATGCAAGTACTCTAAACCTCGAGCAGTACCAACTGCAATATCATGCAAAGTTTTGCAATCCAATTGACGATGAACCATTGCAGCATTATTTTCAAATATAAACTTCTCAAGAGATCCATTAGGCATAAATTCATAAACTAGAGCTCTTTTTGAACCTTGAAAACAAAATCCATAGAGACTAACCACGTTAACATGAGAGGTTTGACTGATACTAGCAACCTCATTGATGAATTCTTCACCATTTCCTTTCATCTCACTTAAAACCTTCACTGCAGCAAGACGTCCATCATGCAACTTCCCTTTGTATACACTTCCATAACCCCCTTGGCCTAGTTTGTTTTTGAAGGAATTGGTCATTTCTCTTATCTCAGAATAAGTGTACCTTTTTGTTAGAAGGAACTCATGTGTCTTCAAAAAGACCTCAATTTTTTTATGGGTTGGATTTTCACCTTTCCAAAAGAAAATAGATGCAGAAGTGCCCTTTCTTCTAAAACAGCATCTCAAGACCATAAGCGATGCAACAATAGCAATTGAAGCAGCTGCATTGAAATTAATTAAATTAAAAGAATGAACGGATGATATGGAAAAGCAACCGGGATAACAAGTCATACTCTGTTGTTTCTGACAAATAAGTTCAAATTATTTGAGATGCTTATAAGTTCAGGAAGTAATGAAAAATTCCGTAAAAAATAACTCGCATAGTGTTTGTATCAGAATTTAATCTCATTCACATATATATTGAAAGAGTAGAGTTTTGTTTTGTTTCCTGACTAATGAGTTCATTTTCGGGTTAGTCCTAGATATTGAAAAAGAACTCGCTTCACATATATATACTCTAATTAAAAATTTATACATTAGGAATCACAGGGTGTGATCAGGGGGGCAAATTGTGCTCAATCTGGGAACAATTACCTGCAGGCAGTGAAAGACATCAGAACCCACTAAAAGACTCTTTTGACTTGAGTAGAGATTTGTGTTAAAAAAACCAACTTATATATCCTGATCAAGTTGGCAATGAACTCATTATTATGGCCTAAAATGGAATTTTAGGAAGGTACCATATAACTAATCTTATGTTTAATGAATGTTAGCAAACCCTTTCATTGTTTTCATATTGTGCAAACACTTTCTTAATTTTCAAAATTAAACAATAGAAATATTTTCTTGAAAGGTGAACTACTTGACCGATATAAACTTGGTTGATAGTTTTCTCACGTGGTTGGAGATAATAATTATCTCCTATTGACTCATTCGTATAAGTGGGATCCACTTTCAAGGGAAGAGAGAGAAAAAGTAGAGTGGGACCCATCTTAAATTTATGTGTGTAGAAGATAGATTTTTTGTTATGTAACATAAGAAAAATAAATCCAATAAACTTTTGGCTTTAATGTTTCTAAGTGAATGTTATCTACATTTGTTCATAAAATCATGTCGTTTTTGGTTAACAAATTATAATGAAAAAGACTATTATAACCCTGAAATAAATCATAATTATAAAAATATCTTTATTTCCGTCTCAAAACGACGTCATTTTGAACTTAATGTAGATCAAGTATAGATAAATTATCTACATTAACGATAGAAAAAGCGAACCCATAAACTTTTTCCAAATTATTGAGAAGTCTCCACGCTCGAAAGGATCTATGCGCATAAATATCAACACATAGTTGATTTATATATTAAAGCAATTGAAAATGTAAAGGGGGGGTTTAAGAGTTAACTCTTTTGATTTTACCTGTTGTCACCATGAGCACATTCACGAACCCACGTCCCTGCTCTGCAGAAAGAAATGAATAATATATTTATCTGATATACAATAATATTATTCGGTCAAGTTAGTATTAGAACTTCAAAATTATAAAGCCATTAAATGGGATCACATTATTGAAGGAACATATTTTCTTCTCATACGATACATATCCGAAATTCCCATTATAATTTGTAATAAACAATTAATAATAAAATCTTTCAAAAAAAAAAACAATTAATAATAAAAAACACTTGGCCTCCACTTTGAACTAGTTTATTGTTTAGTCACACCAAAAAATGGGTAGAAGTCATTTTTTTTTCTTTTCTCTCACTCATTTTCAATGGGTCTGTTCATTTTTTTGTATGTTACAATATGACAAAAATATTTCCTTTATTATTTAGAACTAAACGCAGATAGACTTACCAGAAAAAACACACAAAAACTTTCCTTTGTGGTCAAGTTGACATTGGCCTCCACTTTGATAAAAACACTTGAAACAATCCTCAGACAGTGTTACTTTTAAGGTAAATTGAGCGCTATAGGATGTTTTAAAGTCGGAAACGGGTACTGATGATGAAGCAGGAATATGGAAAATTGTGCATGCATTGAAAGCACTGGGGAGAGCAGCACCTCTTTGGTGACCATAGTAGAGTATGTAGTACATGGTTGAAAAAGGATCAGAACAGCTTTTATATTCTGAAAAGTATCCAGGGGAGCTGACGTGGAGGCTTTCGCTGCATTTGCAAAGGGTAAGTGTGGATTCAAATTGTTTCTGAAATGAGAATATTGGAGACGGAGGAGGAAGGGTGATATTGTAATCTCTGCTGCATTCATCATTGGAAAGGAGTTTTTCTAGTTGACGGTCAATGACAATAAGTGAAGTTTGAGAAGTGTTGGGTAATATGCCTTCAATTTCAAGCCATGTTTGATTTTCACTTCCCAAACGAAGCTCTACCGTTGAACCTTCATCGCCACAACCCCTTACGTACAAACCGCATTGTGGGTTGGTTGAGTTGGTTAATGGGAAGGACAAGGGCCCGAGGTTTCTACAATTAAAATACCGGGGACAGTCCTCTGCCAAGGGAAGCATCAGACAACTAGAGAGAACGACCAAACCAAGTACTAGCCCTCGAACCATCTTTGATTTTGAGGTTCTTGCTCACGATAAACATATATTATTGTATCCGTGTGTAGCAAAATTGACTTTGAAAGTTGACTCGTGGCTCTACTCTAGCCAATAGATTTTTCTTGTCGGTGGAAAGTGCATCGGGCCAATTTCCGAACCATTTTAGTGGAAGGTCACACGAAATAAGATTATTGATGGCTGTTGAGCGTATTTAAGAGGATAGAGGGAAAAAAAAACTAGACCAAATTATTGAGAAGAATTTTGGTGATTCCCAGTGATCTCAATCAATCAAAATCAAAATCAGATAATAATCAAGAAAAGAGTAGAATTATTTTTTTTATCCCATTGTCAATTCCTTAATGGAAAGAGCGTATAGGCCCCTAAATTTTTTTCCCAATGTTACTATGTATAAGTACACAGTATCCATTGCAAGTAATATATGATTTTATTGGGTCCCGAATTATCGTCCTGTTCTCAAAGATCAAAAACAACTTTTTTATTTGGTGTTAAACAACTTTCATTTAAGGAAATAACATGTCTAAACATAATTATTAAATTCCGTAAAAGAATAGTTACCAACACTTCTATCTAACAAAAGTTGTAATTAAGTGTAACACATTTTTTTGCTTCTGGAATAAGAGAAGAAATGAAGGTTGTGATAGCTGTTACATAAGTGTTTGTCCTTTTAAATGACATAACTTATGTCATTTCACTCTCACAAAAAAGTGAGACCCATAATTTTATTTTTTTATGTTCACTCTCTCTCCCCCATGATTTATTTATTTCTCTCACTTAAAATGATACAACTTTACATCCTTTAAAATGACACACACTTTACCCATACTGAATATATATATATAAGGCTTTAATGTTTGTACAGTTAATGTAGATAAATTATCTACATTTGCTCCCAAAACAACGTCGCTTTATGTTAAAAATTAAAAAATTAAATAAAAAAGACTATTATAACCCTGAAATAAATTATAATTACAAACCCATACCAAAACAATATATATATATATATATATATATATATATATATATATTGTGAATTAATGATTAAGATCCTTTGACATTAGTGTCAAACTTTGAAATTTGACATTAAATCCTAACAGTTTATTTATGACAATCAACGGTTATCATTTATTGTGAATTAATGATTAATTAATGGGAAAAATGTTTCTGCTGTTAATGCAGATAAGTTATCTGTATTTATTCCTAAAACGACGTCATATTGGATTTACTGTTGATAACTTATATGCAGTAACTGCAGAAAAATGAACCCTTAATTAATAAATTTGATTTTCAATAAATAATAACCGTTGATTGGCATAAATCAACAGTTAGAATTTGGTGTCAAATTTCAAAATTATATATATATATATATATATATATATATATATATATATATATATAAAAAACACAGAGAAAAAAAGAGAGAGAAAAAAAACACAGAGCTTTATATCCTAAAATATAATAAACATAAATCTCATGAACATATCAACAGTAGGCATGGAGAGTTTGGAAAACAAAAAGGTGCAAAAGAACCAGTGCAACAAACTCTGCAACCTTTCACTTTTTGCAAAGGGAAGCACATATTCAAGGAAAGAAAAGAGTTGAGAAGAGAAAAGAAGAGCGAGGTAACAAACATGGGGAAAAGGAAACATTTCTAGAGATTAATTGATTTTTCAAAAATAAAGATTTGATGCTTTTAAACCCCAGGGATTGAAAAGGTGATGGAAGTTTATTTTCATGAATATTTGATGAAGGTATATGCTCTCGGTAATGCTGCATACTTAATCAAGGTAATACTGACTTTTGTGGCATATTAAGCAACACAAACAATTGATAGTAAACAACTATACAAAAGAATCTACCCGGCACGGCACGGATCTTAACCGTCCAGGCTCTTCGCCAGCCTTTGTTTTGTTACTCAAAACACAATGCCCATTTTAAGCGTGTCATTGGATATCACATATACATCTACTGCTACTTGATAGTGAATTGAAACAATTACTTGGCAACTAAAAAACACATTTAAAGAAAAGAAAAAGAATGAGGGCATAAAGAATAGGAGTAAACCAATTGAGAACCTATGACACTTTAACTCCACTAGGACGTTTTCCTTCCATAGCATCCTTCTTATTGCGACAATCAGCACATAGAAAAGGACCTTGCCAGGGCTTCAAGCTGGTGGAGAAAATGGAACCTGCATGGACCGAGATGCCCTCACTTAAAGCAAGGTCAACCTGGCATACAGCACACATGAATATGCCAGATGTTGATTGCCCCGAGTTGTCATCATTTCCTAATCTGCAAGACATGCCAAATTTTGAACATTTATCAACAAGGATCGTCTTAAAAATGTATTACCAAAATATACGAAGGAATATCAATATAAAATTAGCTTTGAGTAAAATCATGATGGAACCTAATTTTATTAATTTGTAATTGAAGAAAACATAAATGAAAACAAGCTCCTTACAAACACTAATGGCAGAAAATAAACCCCAAAGAGTTCTCTAGAGATCTCCAAATTTCCCACTAAACCAATACTCAATTCATGCTTACCACACTACACACACTCTCCTTTTATCCTAACTCTCAGAATATTCTAGAAACTTTCCTGCCAAGCTAATTAATTATCTCAGGCCCATCAAATACTTTCAACAAGAAAACCATATAAATAAAATCATACAAGCACGTAATACTTCAATATAAAGTTGGCTTGCTAAGGCATATAATATAAAGCTTAGCATCCTAAATGAATCAGATAGAACCAATCATGGATTTTAAAGGCAAAAGGATATAATATAAGTGTTTCTACAATTACATCCCTATTTCTTTTGAGAAGTGCTATGTCAAACATTCAGGTTCCCAAAAAAAAAAAATCTTTCATATAAATTCACATATTATCTGCTAAATTGTAGTGCATCGTACAATGATAAGACTATGATGATATACTATAAGATTGAAAATACAGCTAAAACCTATGAGGTCATTTCCTCAGAATGGCTATGTATCACTTTCTATTTTCTCTTACATTATTTATTCAATTAAATTGCATCTTGCAGTTAAACCTATGGGGAAAATACAATTCTAGTAAAATTATTGGATGTCAACATAGAACCAGTTCAGTCGACGATCAAGTAAATCATAATGCTTTTCAAATTGCAGCATTTGGATAGACCTCAAAATATGCACACGCAACCAGGAAATTATCATAGTTAAAAGAATAATTATCATAGTTCTTGAGGACGATACATCACACTGTCACAGGCAACCAGGAAATTAAAAAACCATGAGTTGCACTATTGTCAATGGCTGATTAGAAAAGCAAATCATGTGGAGAAACACAAAATCAAAAAAATGAGTCAAAAGAAAAGAAAACGTAGAACGGTAGAAGCTATAAAAGCTGGTATCATAAGAAAATAGTCCTTTTAAAGTGAATAGGTTGACTATCTTTTTAACAGAAGAATTTGATTAAGAGAAATTATGAACCTGTCTCTCCCACTCCATTATTCTGAAATAAGGCTCCACAGTCCACAAAAATCCTAAAATGTCTAAATCTTCACTTTGAATTATTTAACCAGTTACCACTATACCCAAATTAAAACACTATCTTATAGTATAAATTACAAATGAGTTAACTCCTATAATAGATTAAATAATTGAATGACCACCCTCAGCCACTCCCTCCCACGGAGCAAAAAAAACATATATTAGCTATTTTAACCACTGCTTTAATGACAGAAATCCTGTGGGGACAAAAAGGAGGCTGAAAAAGGAAAACAATATGCAGGGCACGATTATGAGATTTTTAAATATTTACAAAATGAAGATTTTCCTATAAAAGATATTACCTTTCAGCAAGCATTGCTGATCCTTCTTCAAACAGTTCCTCCACTATATTTATAGCCGAAAGCTTTTTTGACAGCTTACCAGCAGAATCATGGGACCTCTTCCTGAAAAAAAGAGCCCTCAACTTGTTCTGCTTCTTGGGGGGAGGTGGCGGCGGCAATCCATTATCAGGTGGAATTATGTCAACTACTATACAAGTTGTATCATCCTTTAACCCCCTTGTCCTTAGTGCTTCCTAAAATCAGCAGTAACAAATATAACTTAAAATTATGAGGAGAAATGACAAATATGTTGCTAATGTCAAATGATTAGCTGATAGATGTAATGCATATTATTTACCTTCACAACCTGCTTCGCAGCAAGTTCAGCAGGCAAACCATGACAAGATTTTGCAGCCATTTCGGACGACAGAGCATCCCAGATGCCATCAGAAGAAATTATAAGCCTCCCACCAGCCTTTGATAGCTATAATAAACAAAAATGTCAGATTTCATCCTGAAGACAGAATAACAGTATCCATAGGGATTATAACAAAAAAATATAAAGCAGAAAAGATTATCTGGAAGGTGGGAAGAAAATATACCTTCACTTGTTTAACATATGGTATTGGAACTATAAACTCCCCAACATCCATGTCTCCTATTGACCTAGAAAGGCATAGACCACCAGGCCAGCAACGAAGGGGACCAATCTGCATTGGTTCAGCAATACACATTTAAAACAATAATACAAGGATAAGCTAAACCGAGCTGAAAATGGAAGAGAAGAAAAATAAATAAAACTGTTCCTTTCTCCCATTTCAAGATGACAAAGGTGTTATTACAACATAATATGCTTACCTCGGCACCACCAACAATGCTAAGCCTCCCAACTTCACCTCCACTTGCTGTAACACGTTCCCTCCTGTGTAAACAGTGCAAGCTTATTACCATGTGCAAACAGGAAAAGTTAACCAACACAGCCTCAGCGATAAAAGCTTACTCTTCTATATTTTCCTCAAGTCTGTGATCAACAGTTAAGTTGGTAACAGCACCACCTTGTGCATCTAGTATACAACGGGAATCTCCAACAGACGCAACTGTCACAGTCCACCTATCCACTATCACAAACGTGGCAGTGGTTCCAGAAGTTTCTCCTGGAGATAACCAGATAAATCACATAATACCAATTAGAATAAAGATAAAACTCCTGATCCTCCTGTTCCGTCTTTCTTTTCCATACGAAAAAGTTTTCAATTACACAAAGTAAAAAACAATAATAGCCAATTTCCACACCTCTTCTCTGAAATTCCTTGTCAGTCTTCACAAACCCAGCAACCAATGCCCGAGGTAAAGCTTGCAGCCACTCCTCTCGCCCAATACCTCGAGGGAGAGCACCCAACACATGATTTAACAAATGCTCCCTACTATAAATGGCTGCAGCATTTCCATTGTGCCCGTCAAAGATCTGTAAATCGAAATAAATGAGCGATCATGTTCTTCTATCCAAAGGCCATTCAGTTTACCACACAATTCAGAATTACAATAAGCAAAGCAGTTGCTCCACCCAAGAGTTCAAAGATAAAGTAAAATTTCAACCTAAATATGCAGAACTGGAAAATCAGCAACCTCCTAACAAGCAAGTTAATGTGTCATACAGTTCAAGAGTAACAAACACAATCTGATATGGGAATGGTGGAAATTACCGCGAACACAGAAAATGATGATGAAGAATTCCCAGGAACTCGCTGACAATCAGTCTTAATTAGAAAGTAATCCTCCCCTTTTTTAGACTGAGCAGCAGACCCGTAGCTCACAGTGGGCTTCTCCATCTTCTCATTCTTCATCTCTCTGGTAAGCAATACAGCAAGAGGCACAAGATCATGATGACGCCGCCTCCCTTCATGAGAGGCCATATCTAGCCCCAACCAGCAACTTCCTCTCAGAACCAATTGCTCAAACTCACTAAGCTCTCTTGCTCACAAAGATATCAAAACTCTAAATTCCAAAGGTGAAGTACTACAACAGGCACCCAAATCAATATTGAAGCACGCCTTCCACACAGTAAATACTAATTGTCACAAAATCTGCATTCATCATCAACGAAGTTATCAAGCCAGGATCTAACAAACTACCCACAAAACTCCAAAGTGCAAGATGCAATTTTTCACAATGCATTATGTCATTTATACTATGCAATTTGTACGAAACAGTTTGGCCCCTACTGAACCTCATAAACCATGAACTTCAATGGTTTCTTTTTTAAGGTTAAAAAAAAGCACAAAAAGAAACTTGAAGCAAGGTACAAATTAGAACATAAATTCCAAGAAGGAAAGAAACAAAGTAGCTGAATTACCGAAGAGAATGTTTGGATGTGCGCACCACGAGAAACCAGATGCAGATCTGACTGTGACAAGAAGCAAATAAGCATAAAAGAAGAAGAAGAAGGCAAGATATCAACTGGGATACGAAACGCGTGTTGATGACAAGGTATGAACTGTAAAAGCGATTAATCTAAAACCATAATCTTCTATTAAAATATAAAACAATTTCTATACCACACTTCCAAAAATAAAACTCGAAAAGGCTTTAAAATTTTATTTAGGAGTTAGGACCAACCCGTGTCAGCTACAAAACAATTTGTTCCACCAAATAATAAAAAATAAAAAATAAAAATAAATCACACTATAAAAAACCCATTCGTGAACCTTAACCATAAAAAGGGATGACAGTAAAACAAATGCTTTCATGCATCGAATGAAGTCGCAGGAAGAAAGTGTCTTTTGCTAAATGTTGACTAAGCAGCTGTCTGTCAAAATATTAAATAGAAACCCATATTCTGTTTCTGTGAAAAGTTGCTAACTTCAACGCTTTTTTTTTCGTTTTTTCCACTATGATTCCTTACCCATTAGGAAATCAGCGAAACCCGTTTTCCTTACTTTCGGCAAAATTTACAGCGAGAAAGTACTAGGAAAATTAACATTGCAATGCACTACTAGTTATGGGAGAAAGTGACCAAAGCCGTACACTAATTTCCGAAAAAACCGAAGGAAATTTCCGTTGATTATGAAAAGGAAAGGTAAATTTATATTAGTGACAAAAAAAAAAGAGACACGGAATTTCTGAATAATATGATTTATTCCAAAAGACAAATTTATATTGTTTAATAATGTATTGTGATTACTAGATTTAATGCGTATACGAAATTTATATATATAAATTGGAAAAAAAATTGTAATGTTGTATGAGAATTCAACTTTTATGTTAGTGATCCTTCGATTTACGTGCAAATTTTTTTTTCTTTTTTTTTTAATAAATATGGGATCCATTACTAGTTGAGTCACAACATGATAATTCAATTCTCATGCAACATGAGAAAATCAAATCCCATATAAATTTCATATAATTTAAGGTAGAACTAATGTTTTAAACTCGTTTAACATTGAAAGTAATATAAAAAAGTAATTTTAAATATCTATATTATTAAACTAAAACTGAACATATAACTATTTCTTAAAAAAAATTCATAAAAAATAAAACTAATAACATACTTACAATTATACCAATAAATATTGATTACAAAACAAATAAAGAATTATAGATAAAGGGAGGATATTCTTACTACCAAGATTTTCTACTACCAACTTAGTACCTATCTAATCATCATTGAATTAAAGAGAGAGAATGCTAAAAAGTTTTTGAAAAAAAAAATGTTAATCCAATGGTAATTAGATAGGTAGTAAATTAATAGTAAAAAAATTTTGTTAATAAGAATATCCCTCCTCATATACATAACAATAACATATTGATGCTTACCAAAAAAAATTACATATTGGTCAATCGTCGTGTAATACGAAAACAAAAAGTTTTCTTGCACACACAGAAAGTATGAGGAGAAAAACAAATACAAAGAGGAAAAAAATTAACGGGTTATCGATGTATGTAGAGCAAATCAAAACAGCATGTCATGTCACCTGCTTTTATATTAGAGAAAAAAATCACTTTTATATTTATAAAATATATTATCGGAATTACATATTATAAATTTGAGTGGATACCAAAAAATTTTACTACTAACTTATTACCCATCACATTACCATTGGATCAAAGAGAAAATGTTGAAAAAAATTGAAGAAAGAGAAAATATTAATCTAATGATGATTAAATAGGTAGTAAGTTGATAGTAAAAAATTTTAGTAGTGAGAATATCCCTTCTCTATAAATATATCAATGTCGCACCCATTATATTACCCAAAATGCTCTCATATAAGGAGAGATAATGTAACTCCATAGCTCAGTTGGTAAGTTACTTACTAAGGAGGTAGGATCAAACTTTACTTTAAATAGTAAAACATCCTTTTTGAAAACGAAATTAGTAATCCTACGAAAATTTTTAGTCCCTGATAATAAAAATTGACCAAATTGGTCCATAAAATTATGAAAAAAAAGTCACTTTAGTCCTTCTATCAATGTTAATAAGTACATATTGCCAGTAAAAAGGTCGCACCCATTATATTATCTCTCTCCGAATAAAGGAAAATGCTTCCAGTAAAGGAGTAACCTTGAGGGACATACTCATACCTCTTGATTATAAAAAAAAGGAAAACTTCATTTTCACCCAATGTGGTTTTGTGTGAATGGTTTTAAACTTATCAGTTAGAAGTGTGGATATTTTGTCATTCAACCCCTCGCGGTTTCAAATTTTTACGTAGACCCCTTGTGGTTATAAAAAATTTCACATTGACACCTTGTGATTTAAAAAATAAAAATTTTAAAATAAATGTTCTATTTTCCTTTTTATATCCTCACCTAATGCATTTAGGTTTTAAAAAACAAATTTTCTTTTTAAATTCACTTATTTTTAGCAAGAAAATAAATTCAAATCAAGTATTACTTTATTTTATCTATTTTTAACCCGATATCGTTATAAAATTATCTAAAAATGTAAATATCTTATTTTGATAATATATATTTAATTTATCTTAAATAATTTTTTTTTCATTTCAAATATATTTTAAAAAATTAAGATAATTTATAAATTAATTTCAGAATAAATAACTTGAAATATTTTTTAAACCATAAATGCATTCATTACATGAGGATATGAAATGAAAAAGAGAGAAAATTTATTTTAAAATTTTATTTTTAAAATATTTATTTTTGTAACCACAAGGTGTCAAAGTGAAATTTTTTGTAACCACAAGGGGTCTAAGTGAAAATTTAAAATCACAAGAGATCGAATGATAAAATATCTCATCACAGTGGGCCTAACTAATAAGTTTAAAACTACAGGAGATCAAATGATATATCACAAAACCATAGTGAATGAAAATGAAGTTTTCCCTTAAAAAAATAGAGATAAGCAAATATTAACGCCTCACATCAATTCTTGTGTGCAAATATTTTTTTTTTTTTTTTTGCTGTTAGGTGACCAATATATTCCCTACAGATAATTATACAATAAAGGCCGTAATCCATTTTTACTACTGCATTATATATTGGCGAACAACTATATTCAACCTAATATCAAAAGAAATAACGTTGAGGTGTCAAACGACATTAAACAACAAAAATTTCATACGGAATCTTCTCCACTGATCATTTCACCAATTAAACAACACTGCAAAAAAATTAAAAAAAAAATCACCAACTTCAATGTAAGTTTGGTTTTGTATTTAAATGCAAAATGAAAAGTCCATGACTTAGAGTATACCTTAAAAAATAACAATAATAATTTTATTTTAAGAAATTCGTGTTTTTCATATTATAAGAGATAAAATTATCTCATATGCATATATAAAAGTGTATGCAACCTATATGAAGTTATGTAAAAAGAATATATAAAAAAATATATAGGTCTCAGAGATTTTTATATGTACGCAGAAGATAAAATTATCTCCTATAACATGAAAAATATCAATCCCCTACTTTAAATATACAAAGAACTGCAAATGAAACAAATTCAATAAAAGATTAAGAATAGAGAATGTTCCAACAATGATCGGATTAATTGTCGAGGGTCTCATAACTTTCTTGTGATGTAGACACAAAAGGTTCAGTTAGACATTCTATGTGATTGTTCTCCTTGTTGCCAACAAACATTTGAATGGCAGTGACCGTCATGATTTTGGCTTATGAAGCATGATATGCTTCGACATGCGTCTAACATGCGGTCGATGTTTTGGGATATATCGACACACGATTTTAACCATGTCCGACACGGTCAAGTGACAAAAATATAATTATAAAATAAAACAAAAGTTTCGTCGTTGCCGTTCCAAGTATTGATCTTCTTCCTCGCATCGCTTTCAGCCTCCCTTCCTTCGGCACCACAAGCAAACGTTTCGACCACAAACTCGCACAGCGGTCCAACGACACCTCCTTCGACCAGGAGTGTAACACCCCGTATTAACCCGATTTGTTAACATATCATCGTATTAAGCCACGCTTAATTAAAATTTGCGAAATATCTTTTTTTTCTTTTCAATTATGACGTCATTATACTTAGCCAAGTTGATTACTTAATCAACTTCATAAAAACATCATCTGTATGTAAATTGCAAAACAACTAACTGGAATACCTCAATCTATAAATAAGTGAGTATCTAAAGTCACAAATTTACAACACGTAGTCCGGACAATATCCTGATACATTATTACAACTTCAGATAAAACAAGACATAACCAAGTCTAAGTGGCATGGACAAACCACATGCTCACCAAATAAGGCAACAATGCCCAACAGCAGTCTCAACAGCAACAATAGTATAATAACTGAAGCTAAAAGCATAAAAGCAACAGGCATATCCAGCATCCAACATGTCAGCATATACAGCAATATCTAACTCAACTCTGGCCTCCTGCCACCCGAGGTCTCAACCCCTGGGTTACCTGAACCTGAAATAAGCGTCCCCAAACGTGGGGTGAGATCTCTAAATAAGAAATCTCAGTAAGACAAGGGGTCCTCAAGGATCTTTCACCCCAAACTCACTTACATGTGCAATATAAGTTCCAAAAGCAGTTTATCAATATAAGTTCCAAAACTATGCAGTGCAACAGATATTCATGACATGTGTGTAATCACTATTCTACTGGCCAGAGAAATGCAGGAATACGTCTATTACCTACACTTAGTACAAGGAACATCGCTTGCACCTCACCCACAGCCTCACCATCTTGTATGTACCACATACTCAGGCTTACCGTATAGGTGGAACACCACATGCATATCATAAAGGCACATTGCATATGTCAGCTCAACAACATTTTCAAATATAAAGCATGTAAACACAGCATGCATATAGACCATCCCCCATGGGACATGGTGGAACCAACAATGGCAAAACCGAGGACATGAAAGCTTACCTTGCAAGCTCACAATCCTATGCCAAGAGTCCACACAGCTCAAGTCCAACACACAACAGAATCACAATCTATTTTGGACCAGCAATCGTATCAATAACCAAAGCTCATACGTATAAACACAAAGACTACGTTTTCCTTTTACGGTTTATGTCTTAAGGTTTCACACAAAGCCACAAGCCCTTAACCCCTTAGGTTCTGACTTAGATAATTAATTCCAGAAGTACCACTTCATCAAACTAGGGTCCACAAACCCAAACAAGACCTCTGTATGAACAGTACCCTACTGTTCATCGAAAACCCAGAATATCCGGATATATGTCGGGGCCATATCCGGATATCCCATATCCGGATATCCAGGACCCCATATCCGGATATAGTATCCGGATATTTCGTGACAGAATGCAGTTTCTGCATTTCGCGAAGATATCCCTCCAAGGTTCAACTTTTATCATATAGATACGTTCAAGACTTCTTTTTTAGGCACATACAGGTTCATACACTATTAGGTCACATGTTTAACTCAATAACATGACAAGACACCAACTTTAAACCCTTAAAACTCATGATCAAGTGAGGAAACTTACTCCAGGCCTCAAAACAAAATATGAAGGTGCTCTTGGAGCTCTCCCTTCAGCTCCAAAGATGCAGGCACCAAGGTGCACGAAAATGATGCACAAGGTAGCTCTTTTTCTCAACAAGAAAGCTCCTTGAAGCTTCAAAACACCAAATGCATGACCACAAGCCACAAGAGCATAGAACACAACCCCTAGACTACCAACACAGCCCTCTCACACTCAGAAGATGGTTCCTTTTTCCTCACCCATCACACACCCAAGTGTTCACAAGGTTAAAGAGAAAGACATCAAGCAAAAAGGTGACAACTTGGTGGTTTAACAAAGGGAGAAGAGCAAGAACAAAATGGAGGCTGACCACAGCTCCAAAACCCACGTAGAAAATCAGATTATGGCCTAGGGTTCTGTGCATAAGTTGCATTTATAGTCATTTAACAATTAAACGCACAGTATTAACGCTAATTTCTACGCTTGGCATTTTAATCCCAAACTTTGAAATCTTAACCTACTCATTTTTCTAAGATTTTTCATATTTTTATTTTATTTTTCGGAGCACATTTCCGGTACGCGCTTTTCCATAGCCAGTATCAGTTCTGGCACTAGTTCTCATTATTTTGACTTGAAACTCGTTTTAATAGTCCTATATAATATTCTAGTAATTATCATGTACTTATTATAATTTTCCGGGATACTTCACCGGTACGCATTTATACTGGGTAGCAGAACCGGTCACTTTTCGTCCGAAAAGTGACTTTCAGCATTATTAATCACTTATTATAATTATTAAAGCCTCATAATAATTATTAGGGTAAATTATGGAATTATTTCCTAATTATCACATTTAATTAATTAATCTCCTTAATTAACGGTGCAGGTTCTTACAAGGAGCGACCAAGGACAACACACAGTGCTTCTAGCAAGGACTACCGACGGAACTGGGATAAACAACGTGCAGGAAAAGCTTTATTCTAGTGTTGAGAATATTTTTCAAACGAAGGAAGAAGTTAGTGGAGAAAATATTAGTCTAAATGAATGAGCAATATTCTCTAATGATAAGGGAAATGGGAAAGAAGCAAGTGAATGATAAAATGTCCAGTTTTTTAAAACCCCGCCCACCCCGGGGTCGATCCTGCCGGTCACTGACCCCCTCTCTCTAAGGGTTCGGGTTAATAGTTAGATCCTACTTGCACGTTGCCCCTCTAACCCCCGAAATGCCCCGATTGAACCCGTGACTCCCGGGTCAGAGGGGTCACTACATTCTTTTAAAAAATATATATATATACACACGAAATGACGTCGTTTGATGTGTAAAACAAAAAACAAAACAAACAAAACAAAACTTGCTGCTGCCTAGATTTATAACTAGATCTGAATCTGAATTGTTCTTCTTCTCTTTGATCTTGTCTCCCAAATTCGAACTCAATCTCCCTGATTAAGTGATCTCCTCCAACATGCTGGATCTTCTCTCTCCATCGTTAATTTATCGTGATGCTGCCTCTCCTCCGCTATTATCTATTGGGTAAGAGATCTCCTTTCATATATTATTGTAGGAGCATTAAAAAGGACAAGAAGGTCCTGAGTTTGATGATATAACTTTTTATTAACTCTATTGGAATATCTGTTTTATACTTCGATAGTTTGATATTTTGACTAGCTTATGAATATTGACTTGTGGATGTAATTGGTTGAGTTATGTTAAGTATATTTTGGATCTTTAGTGATTGGTGATTTGAATTTTTTGAATTTTTCATGTAGGATATATATTTATATTTTTTTAATGTATGAGACTGGGTCAGCAAAGTGACCTCGTGACCATCCGATTGAACCCATGATCCCGTGACCCTTGACCTCGGTTGAGTCGATGGCCGGGTCAGGTTTTTAAACACTGAAAATGGGTGCTAGCTTTGATGATAAGACGCAAGGAAATGGGAAGGAAGTGGGTCTCGAGACTGACATTCCACTCCCCAAAGTACCACCTATTGAACCAACCAATGGCAATGTATGAGTCATATTTTCAACCAATCAATGCATCAAGTGTGGGATTACCTTATCCCATTCCAGAACCTTCCCACCTCAAACATGGACCGTAGATCAACCCTTTCCAATGGATCACCACCGTCCATCATATTATTTTTGCTTTATAATTATGTTATGGAATTTGAATATTTGATTGGTTATATGATTTATTATGGCTGTTATATATATATATATATATATATATTAAATATAAACTACATTATGTATATTAAAAATAATATTTAATATCAAAATTGTCCTAACGTGTCCAAATCAGACATTTTTTAAAATTAACGTGTCAGTGTGTCGTATCGTTTCCTGTCTCGTGTCCCGTGTTGGTGTTGGTGTCGGTGTAACATAGATTTTGGCAGATAGGGGATGGTGTATAGGACTTCCATACTCAAATAAAATACGATTGAAGTGGAGTTTTTGTAATGGAATAGACATACATGAAGATGAAAATTTTATATATGTGGAAATAAGTTGTGGACATTATTGCAAAGAATGTAAGTTGTTACTGTAGAGAAGTTTGACAATATCATATTTTGGTATATTCAATATTTTTACTTGTGAGATTATTGTTTTATTTAAGGGCAATACTTTTCTCGCAGAAAAGTTTGTCTCTTGCGACGGGAGAAAAGTTTATCTCATGTGGAGATATAAAAAAGTGGTCTCACAACTTAAAAATAAAAATATAGGCTCAAATTTCGATGGGTGTATGCAGGAAATAAACTTTTTTCGTGTTCTAAATAAAAGTATTTCCCTTTATTTAATTATCAAGATTTTTAAGTATTATTTGATTATTTTGTTAAATGGTTTTAGACATATCCACTCAAATTTGAAAGAAAGTATATAAATAAGTTATTGTGAAACATATTTAATGAAAGTACCGTAATAAGAGAGTACTTCATATATTATTCATCTATCCAAGATCCACCAAACAGATATGAGGAACACGAGCTTGAAAATCAATCCTTTATTATTAGGGTTCATGTGGATGTTGATCACCATAGTCCAAATGATATAATACATTGAGTGCACCACACTTAGGAAAAAGCACACAAATCAAGAAAGAGAGTCTAGAACATTTTAAATGGGAGATACATGTCTAGCATGGAATGAAGCATCAAAATCAAAATAAAGTTTTTTTAGCTAAGATTTAGAGGTATATAAGTAACATTATGGAGTTCGTGTCTTCAATTGTATTGCTCAATTATTATATTGTTAAGTGCGTGATTGCTCTTGATGAGATTAAAGATGTTCCACATAGCATCTATATAAAAACTTTTCAAAAATTGAGGGAGTCTATTGGGAGGGAATTTTTTCTTATAATATCTACTGATAGTTAAAGCCACAGAGGGGTTAGGAATTGTTATTCCCCCCCCCCCCCCGCACTCAATTTCATTATACATTTATCTTAGACTATTTTTAGATTTAAAATAAAAATAGTGTACTATAAGTTCGCCCCTTTGTCCTTATTTTTTCCTCATTTATGAAAGAAAATAGAAAAATTATTCAAATCTGACTACGTATCAACCCACCATTATGGTGTATTGCTCAAGTTAGTGTGAATTGTGTTTTTCTTGCCACCTCTAAAAATAATTTATTGCTTCACCATCGACAAATAAGAGAAAGACATGACAAGAGAAACTTTACATGTAGATGTTGATTTCGAGATGTACTTTACTTTAACGATATGCTTATTGTCTTTATGGTTATTGACCAGTCCAATAGATATTGGGCTGGATCACACACGATTAAACTGATGAATATGTAACATAGGGATGTCAATTGCGGTGATACGAAAGTCTAGCTAGACGAGAGTGTGGGTGAAATTGTAAGAACGATGTTTTGGACTAAGGAGAAGAGTATCAAGGGAATAGTGATTTTTATCTTATTACTGTGTGTTTTATTAGATAAGCCATGATCCTTCATGGCTGTTAGCAGTGCTATATGTAATAAGGTGATCCTTAGTTTATGCTGCCTTTGGGTGGCGGTGTTCATTCCCTAGAGGTTTGAGGCTAGCTAGTCCCTACATGTCAAGCTATGTCGCAGGTAATGATGCTTCTCAGGCTGCGTCATCAGGTGACCTTGCAGCGAACATGAGCAGTCTTGTGTATATTGGATCTCGCAAGTGTCTGTTGGTCCTGAGCAGCTTATCTCGCCGCCTCATAGGTCGTTACTCTAGGACAGTTAGCGAGACGTCCTGTCTTAACGCATTTTCCTTTCTTGCTAAGCAACGTTTTTGGGCTTTAATCTTTTTCATGGAAGGGTCCAAATTAATTATTATTTTAATTTATGGTGTCTTTTTGTACGTTTGTTATTTATCAGCACAATAAACTTTAGTTATGTTTATGGGTTAAGTGAGTCTTATGCTACAAGAAAAAAAATATTTCCTCATATTGACCCATTGATTTGTGTGCTTCCTTTTTTTTAAAATGTGGGGCCCACATGTTGTGACATCCCGATTCCGCCTTAATATGAAGGGCTTGCAATTTCTCATGTTGCATGAGAAATGCAAATTTTCCTATATAGAGAGAAAATGGTGGGGCCCACCTTAAAAAATAAAAATATAAAAGTGATTGGCACGAACATCGAAGTAAGAGTGGTATGAGAGGAGATTTCTTATGCAACATGAGAAATCTTTTTCCCTAATATGAATATTCGTTATAGCGAAAGTTATTGTTAGATTGAATAATAAACTGTTTATTCAGTTAAGTATTTAATTAAGTGTTAGTAATTAATTAGTTGTTCAATTAAATTAATTAGGCTCTATAAACTCACCTAATTTATTTTAAATTCTGAGTTGTTAAGAGAGAAAAAAGTTGAATACATATTAGGGAATAATTAAAGTTACTAAACGCTTATAATGTAAAATGGATCAAGCTGCCGTGTTGATCCTATATGAACTTATGAAAGGTTATTTTTGTCTTTTGGCAAAAGAATCTATCTGCATCAAGCATGTATTAGTAGCACCCCTTTTTATTTCTAATCCGACAAACCAACACGTGACTTTTCAGCGTACTTTGTTATCACTCACACGCTTTCTGATAAATTTTCCAAGAGTCATCCTAGAATTGCTCCAAATCAAACACCCTTAACTATAAGTTCTTAAGTTATGGGTTACTGAAAAGTAAATGCATATTATTAATATAGGTAATACATATTAATTCCTTTAAGTTATCATCAATTGTACAGTCTCATACCTGCACAGCCTTTGATTCCCTCTCGTTCGGGTGTTTATTCAATTCATCTATGTACCCCTCTGGCTGTAAACCTTCCAGGAGCCCACTGTCATAGCCCTCCTACCTAGGGGTGATAATAAGGCCAGGGGCCTTAGGCCTGGCCCAGCTCGACTCGTCTTTTTTAAATATTGGACCCAGACTTATACTTATGTAAAAGCCTTTTTATTTAAAAGGCTTGAGGCTTCCATAGCCAAGCCCGGCCTTGAAGCCTTGGAGGCTGGCCCATATACAATAAATTTATTTATTTTTTTTATATTTTTATATTAATCATTTGAGACAACGAGTGCCACTTTTCATAATTACTAACAATATTTCATAATTACTAACAATGATTGGTAAAGAAATAAGAGATATGAATATAAAGATATAAGATGTAGAAAAAGAAAGATTAAAAATGACAAAAAAAAAAGATGAAGGTAATTCCGTTGCTGATGCTTTGGCAACCAAAGGGAGACTATTAGACACCTAGGATTTACAGTTTTTTTTGAAGTCCCCATGGATTGTAGAGAGCTGTTTGCTAGAGATTTGATGGGCACTGCTTGCCCCAGACTCTGTTTTGTTTCTAGTTCTGTTGCTTTCCACTTTGTTCAAAAAAAATATTAAGGAAAAGCAACGTAAAGTAACGTAAATGTGCCGTTGTTATTTTGACTTTTTAATATTAATGTTTTTTTATTATAAAAGAAATAGTTATTATTTTCTTACAAAAAAATACATACGAGTGCATGATTAATGGATTAAATATTGCTGCAAATTAAAAGGTAAGGTTTTTATTTTTAATAAATAAACAAGCCACAGACTTAAGACAAACTTTTATTTTTTGTAAATGAACCAGGCCATAGGCTAATATTATATTCGTAACAGGTAACAAGCTAAGGCCAGTCTGACACGTTTAAATACAGGCTTGGTCCGTTAAGATCAAAGCTCGGCTCGGCTCGGCCCATTAACACCCCTACAGTCCTACCTTAGCGAGTCTGGACTCTAGGCATTAGGATTTTCGATTGATAGTACAGTTCAACCCACATGCCAAAGGACTATCTATTCCCCACCCCCAGTGCCCGAAATGTTACACATGTTGTTTTGTGTCTATGGATAGAGAGAGCGAGTCTCGTGCGAGACTCATTAAACCCTATGTTTATTTATATTTAGACATATGTAGCCTATAACTTATCTTTTTTCTTTTTTTGGAAACACCTATAACTTATCTTTATGTATACGAGAGATGTTTATGTTGTCTACAACTATGATGCACGGACACTGACACAGGACACGAGACATGGGACACGTCACGACACGGCGACACGTTAATTCTAAAAAATAGCATATTTTGACGGGTTGTGACACGTTTTGATATTAAATAATATTTTTAACATATATAATATAATTTATATTGAATAGATATAGTAGTGCATAATAAGTCATATAATCAATTAAATATTCAAATTTCATAACATAAATATAAACAAAAATAATTTTTCGTACCTTGTTAATTTTTCATGTCAAATTTCATAACAGAAAAAAATTGATTTAAAAATTATTTTCTAAATTTTTAGTTAATAAAATAAAATTAAGACTAAAAAAAAATGTGTCCGAAAAAGTTGAGTGCGTGTCGGAAAAACGTGTCGGAGAGTTGACCACGTGTCCCAAAATATTAACCGCGTGTCGGAGCGTGTCCGTGTCGGACACAACAATTTTTTTTTTAAGAAGCGTGTCCGTGCTTCTGAGGTCTACACTGAGGTAGGATATTCTTACTACCAAATTTTTTTATTATCACTCTACTACTACTTTAATTACCATTGGATTCAAAAGTTGTTCTTCTTTTGTCTCTCTTCATTCAACTTTTTCTCTTATCAAATGATGACTAAAGTTGTAGCGGAGTGATAGGAGCAAAATTTAATAGTAAAAATATCCTACCTCTTCCATAGTTAAATTTTAGTGTTTACTCCAACTTTGGTTTTAATTAGTTTTTTTTGTAGACTTTAATTAATTAAAGTTTTGTTTTGATTAGATCATCATTTTTTTTTTCGAAAACCTGATTTGCTGAAGATTATATTTTAGATCATTTTTTTTTAATTTTATATAATTTTCGCCATTACTTTTTTTTTGGTGAAATATTTTCGCTTTTACTTTATTTTTATGGATAAAGCAACTTTATTGATAATTTATAGGGGAAGGTTATTTACAACCTTTTTTCTTTACAACCTCTTATAATTATATCTTATCACCCTTGATTTTCGTCAATCAACGGTTATCATTTTAGCAAATTAAACTAATTAATTAATTATTAATTCACAATAAATAATAATCGTTATTAAAAAGATGTTAAGAGGTTGTAAAGAAAAAAAGTTGTAAGTATAACATTTCTCTAATTTATATCATTAACTTAAGGTGACTAATTTTAAAGAATATATAAAAAGTGTTGTGAGATCAAACGCATGATTGATCATGTTTCGATTTTTTTTCTGAATATTATTTTCTAGAATAATTTTTAAAAATATTTTAAAATAAAAAGAATCTATTTGGTAAATTTATTTTGAATCTTTTTAAAGTTAAAGTAAAAATATGCTTGATAAATTTATTTCAAAACTTGTTTTTAAAACAAAAAAATAAAATAAAAAACTCTTTAGTAAATTTTGTTATTTTTTATATCATTTTAATGATTTCTATAATTATATATAAGCATTTGGGTACAATTTAACGGAAAATGTTTTTAAGATGAACACAAATCATATTATAAATCTTTTTTTACAAATTTATCCTTTTTAGTTTTAAGTTAATTTGATCAAAGACCAATATAATAACAAGTAACACATATACAAACACAATTTGAAGTTTAATGTACTAATAATCAACACATACAAATATCGAGTCACTTGAAAATTAATTATGCATAATAAGGTTTTCGATTCTTTTTTTTTTTTTTTTGAATACCATTCGATTCTCATCTCTAATTGTAAAGCCCGATTTTTTTAAAATATATATTTTTTAGTTTAAACAAAATTAATAACGACTTAATTAATTGGAACAGTGACCAGAATATCACTATTTTTTATCCAAATGTCACATGAATAATGTTATTTTTTAATATGTCATGTGAGCAATTCGCTATAGTGACCAGCGAATTCGATTTGTTGATGTGACACGTTTCTGGTAGATACCAAGCAAACTATATGACACGTGGCACCACGTGTCTGACATGTACCTATTTCACTGAGGGTCCAAGCTAGCACCACCCCAATAATATGCAACCAAGTTAGCTACTCCACGTAGTGAATTTGGTATCCACCAGAAATATGCCACATCTACAAACCGAGTTCGCTAGGCTGTAGCGAACTTGCCTACATGCGATATATTAGGAAACATCACTGTTTGCGTGATAGTTGGGTAAAAAACTTGGTAAACAATTATATTTTAGTCAGTATTCCTAATTAATTTATGTTATTTTGAAGTAAATTTCAGTTCACATCTTCTCCAATTCGAAAATTCTTAGTGTAAATATTTTTTTCACGATTATCTTTGTCTTTTTTTCTCTTCTCGTTTCTATTGCTTCCATTATTATATAGTATATATTTAAAATTCAAATGCATAAAGGAGTATCGGGTGAGAAAAATATTGTTTGTATTTAGTATTTTTATTTTTGATGAGCATGTTCATATTAATTTTTTTTTGTTATTTTAAAGAAATATAGTTATATATAATTTTAAGTAATATGAACTTATTTTACTACATATTTATTAAACTTTTATATTTTCTTTACTCCACATTATTCTTTTGTCTTCATTCTCTTCGTATATAAAAGGAAAAATATAAAAAGAGAACAAATATATATAGAATTTATGTTTTCTTATGTTACATAAGAGAATATTTTCTCTTGCATACACATGAATAGTTTCAAATCAACTTTTTTTATTTTATAATTATAAGTGATTAAAAATTATATATATATGGCTAGAAATATATTCTCTTAGATGATATAAGAAAACATAAAGCTATATATGAGGAGAGATATTCTCACTACCAAGATTTTTTACTATCAGTTTACCAAAAAAAAAATTCTATTACCAACTTACTATCTATCTAATCACTATTAGATTAATATTGACTCGGCGGTAAATTTGTTTGCCGTGGTGTGTCAGGTCGCGGGTTCAAACCAGTCTCTCCCTAAAAAATAGGGAAAAAACTGCCTAGAGTATTCATTTCCTGAGACACTCACGAAATGACTATTTCTTCTCTTTTATCGAATGATAACGTGATGTGTAATAAATTATTACTTAGAATTTTTGTTAGATACAATATCCTCACCCGCTATGTATACATCTGAACGCGACTAGAAATGTTCTTAAAATATAACAAAGTTACTAGAAATGTTCTTTCCTTGAAAAAATTACGTAATATTAACATACGAATATATACACCTAGGTTTCACTTGTTGGAAGCCTTGTCGATCGAATAGCTTGTCCACCATTTTAGAGGGACAGCTGCTTAAACATAGAGCTTCAAGTCATAGATACCAACCCAAATCTAAATTCCCCACCTTTTGGCATCTGCTTCTCCCATTTTCCCCGAAGACCCGTAAGAAACCACTCAACGAGAGAGAAAAACAATCGAAATAACCCAACAAATTCGCATGGTCTTTCAAGTTTCAACTCTGAGACTGGTCATTGATTTCGCGGCTTCCCCACTCCTAAAAAAAAAACACGTTGAAACGACTTTCTTGGACCAATTCGCCGCATAAACAAACCCTTCAATCAAGTTATCCCCCATATCAAAACCCCTTTTGATTTTTTTTTCCCTTCCCGTTGTCTCTTCAACACATGGAATGTTATATAAAGAAACAATTTCATAAAGATCTGCCATGAGAATTCCCTTCTCTTCTTCCATTACTTACAAGAATTACTTGCCTTCGATTCATTAAGTAACTTTGTTGAATTGCATTATAAGGGTATTTCTTAGATCCTAATATGAGTAACAATGGCCAAACTACTGGTGCTGGTAACAACATCAGGGGTTTGATCTGCAACGCTGGTGCTGGTGCCGCTGCTGGTAACCTTTTCTTATTTTGGCTTCGACCCTTTTCCTGTTTTGGGTTCAGCTGTAATGGGTTTCTATCAATTTCTTCTTTTTTTTATTCCCAATTCCTGTGTCTGGTCACGTCTCTGTTAATTCTCTGTTATTTTCAAGAATGGCTGGTTTGACAATGTGACATTCTCTACTGGTGGATTAACTTTATTGCATTATACAGGGGCTATAGCGGCTACTTTTGTATGCCCTTTGGATGTGATCAAGACAAGGCTACAAGTTCATGGCCTTCCTCCTGCGCAGAAAGGTACCCTTTTTGTTAATTACTTTAATGGGTCATGGACAATATTGGGGTTGATGTTGAATTTCTATTAATATCGAGAATTAAATTTTAATAAAGAAGTGCTTCTCCTTTTAGAGTTTAGTTTGTGACATCAACATGAGGCTGAAATTTGTATATTTTATAGTTGAAACTGGGTTATGTTATATCAATTCAATGTGTCAATGATATATGTTTGTTTTCCTAGCCTAACTTTTGCGCTGTTCTCCTAGGTAGTATCATTGTCTCGAGCTTGAAGAATATAGTAAGGACTGAAGGCTTCAGGGGAATGTACCGTGGCCTTTCACCAACAATACTGGCATTACTTCCAAACTGGGCAGTGAGTTTCTCTTTCTGTTGCCTCTGTAACTACATTTTTTTGTTGTGATTAGTGGCTGTTGCAGCAGAAGATGCAAGGTTCTGTGAAGCAGGGTTTTGGATGTACTTCTATTCTGATACTGTCATGCTTCAGTATTCTTTTGTCTTCCATCTTCTTATATCATACAGACAAACTATTGACATACAAAGACAAGACATAATTGATAAACCCAAAATCTGGAGTTACATGGGTCTTATATAACTGAGGATAATCTTCAATATCAATTCTCACTCGTTATATAATTCTCTCTAGGGTACAGTCTTCACCAAGCTACCTGCTAACATATCGTTCATTACCACTAGTTTGCAAATTCTCTGTATCCTTGACACTTTTGTTTTTGCTTTCTTTATTTGCTTCATCATGTTATGGAATCTCGTGTTATGTTCTGTCTCCCACTACTGCTTTGATCTGGAGAAATAAACAAGTTTTCGTACCTCTTTCAAAAGAAAATTATTTAGAGCAATTTGTTTGGTCATATTCCTCATGTCTGCTTGTTTAAAATAAATCCTTATCTTTACCTTTGTTTAATTGTTGTTGACCATTAGTAGCTTCATATTTTCACTTTTGGGGTACTTTTATGATACCCTTAAGTTAAAATATTTTGAGGTTGGAAGAGGAAAATCTGTAACAAACAACAATCATGTAAGATGACTGCCTTTTTCGCCTTCATGCTGGAGGAATGTTTAATTCCATCCGCCGAGCAGTGTAAAGCAACATTTACATTTTTAATTCATATGAAAAACCAATTAAAAACTAATCTTCCAGTTGCATCTACTTTGTCTATGAAGATCCTTTTTCAAAGCATTGATTAATCATATGTTTGTAATAGTTCCTCTTCATAGTTCATATCTTTTCAAATGACAATAAGTCTATTCCAATTGTAGGTTTACTTCACAGTCTATGAGCAATTAAAGGGCCTGCTTCGTTCACATGGTAAATATTATCTAAATGTTGAGTACTGTTTACGTACAGTTGGTCTTCTCTTAAGTCATGAGGAGTATAATTTAAAAGATTTCTCAAACCTTTTCTTTCCAATTTTAGTTTCTTCCGATCCTGAATTGAATTTGGTTGATCTTTTTTGACATTCTTTATCGGTGATACTGTAGCAGATGGCAATGAACTCACAACTGTTGGAAATATTATAGCTGCTGCCGGTGCTGGGGCGGCAACTGCGATTTCTACAAATCCACTGTGGGTTGTTAAGACAAGACTCCAAGTAAGTTGGTGTTGCTCACATCTTTAATTTTAGTAAAATATATATAAAATAGGAGCCTACAATCTTCTCTTCTATTATTCCTGTTCTCAATCCTTTTCACTGTAGATGTTTCTCAATCTTTCATACATGCTTATGAATCTGTCACGTAATTTGTTTCAATGTAAATTTGAGTTTCTTAGCCATTCTTGATGTATTTTCTACCCCAGCTGATTGGTTAGATTGAAAAGTTGCTCATGTAATGTGTTTTAATTTAAATCTCTGATGGGATTAGGTTGAGAATACATCTATATCTCTTCTTATTATTATTAAAATATTATTAATTCTATAGTTTATTTATTCATTGATAGTGATGATATGGATACTTGCTCTTGCTTTTGTTATATTGGACATTAATTCATTTTTCCCCCTGATACGCATTATAGACACAAGGAATGAGGCCTGATGTTGTTCCTTACAAAAGTGTTCTTTCTGCTTTGACAAGGATTTCTCGTGAGGAAGGCATGCGAGGACTATATAGGTCAGTTAATCAATTTCTTAGTTCTAATTTTAAGGTTGATAAATTTGGGTTAATTTTATGAAATTGGAAAGGGTTGAATATATCTAACACCTTTTATGTGCATATGTAGTAGTCTTTATTTGCATTATGTCTTTCCCAATGAAAAGTTGCAGGACTGATAACCTGTTAATTTTACAGTAAATGAGAAAAAATATATTAATACGAGTTGATGAAATTTTCTTCATCTCATTATTTTGG
This sequence comes from Gastrolobium villosum, assembly GCA_032173675.1. NCBI lineage: Eukaryota > Viridiplantae > Streptophyta > Magnoliopsida > Fabales > Fabaceae > Gastrolobium > Gastrolobium villosum. The sequence goes on from JAVKPL010002304.1 coordinate 81,927, forward strand.
CAGATAATATGAAATAATAATTAACTTTCCCTTTTTAGATCGAGGAAACTGTATTCTCAATTAAAATATCCTAGACGGCCCTATCAATTTATGTACATATCTGCATCAAATAATATCTATTTTCAAGAAACATACCTATGAGTTCCATTTAACATCTTTGTGCATACTATCACTAACCCTTTTCTTTGGAAAAGAAATAACTTAAATCTGTCATCATAAAAAGAACTGCCTTTGGGAAGACTGCAAGGTAAGCAAAGTGAATAATGTGCCAGTCAGTTAAAGTGAGATAAATTATGAAGAAATTGATTGTTTTGCAAAAAATGTAGATGACCAAAATAATTCTAGTACCTATATACTTTTAAAGAAAAAAAACAAAACAAAAATATCAGTCACTAGATCATATTCATATTCTTGTTTGAATTTTCTAAGATTTGGTATGCAAGATCTACATGAAAATAACAATTCAACGGTTGGGTGAATGAGAATCATTGTCTATTGGAAGTTACTTAATGTAAGTGTATCAAATCATACATCGTTATCAATTGATCCCCATCCATGTCTATATCCCCGATGTCAAGTTAAGTACAGACAGACATAAACAAACGGCCTTCACATCATAGATGCTGCACAGAATCAAGCCAGTTACTTAAGGGAAAAATAACAGTGAACTTGAAAGCATGATAACCTGATTCTGTTACTTGTGTATTTAGTTGTGATGATATTTTGTTTATGTGAAGCAGTGGCATCGTGCCTTCCTTGGCTGGCGTAAGCCATGTTGCGATTCAATTCCCTGCGTACGAAAAGATCAAGTCATACATGGCAGAAAAAGGTACAAATGCTAACATTAAATTATATATCTATGAAGTGGTCCTTGAAATAAGTGGATTTTTCTGTGTTTTCTCATGTGTTGTTCATCAAATGAAAATTTCAAATATTTCAGATAACACAACTGTTGACAAGCTGAGTCCTGGGAATGTGGCAATTTCATCATCAATTTCAAAAGTAATTGCCTCAGTAATGACTTATCCGCACGAGGTATGTATGGTCTTCTAGCTTAATTGCTAATAGTAGAAGATAATTGCAGGATCTCTTTTGAGTTGCAGCTTTGAATTGTTCCACATGTTTATGTCATTAATCATTAGAATTTCACATTTTAATAGGTGATACGTTCGAGGCTGCAAGAACAAGGCCATGCCAAAAGTAATGGGACACGATATGCAGGGGTAGTTGATTGTACTAGGAAGGTGTTTCAAAAGGAAGGCATTGCAGGGTTTTATCGTGGTTGTGCAACCAATCTTTTAAGAACAACTCCATCTGCTGTTATTACATTCACCAGTTATGAGATGATACACAGGTTTTTGCTGCGGGTTATTCCTCAGCCTAAGGACAAGGGGTATCCGCAAGGCCCTTCTAAATCCAATGAACCTAACAAGCCCAAACCAGAAGCTAGTGACATTAATATTAGAAATGGCACTGATTCGGGGCAATCACCATCTCAGTCTAACAAGAAAGCTTCATCAATTCCTCTGGGAAACAAAGAGCAGCTAACAAGACATTGATTAGCAGTTACCTTTTTTTTTTTTTTAATTGTCCTCTCCTTATATTCAATTCATAACTTGATGGCTCTGAAATTTTGTCTGTCCAGCATGCAAATGCTCGGTTTTACCTGAATTGTGAATTATATTAGCAAAACAAAAATAAAAATAAAAATAAAGGTGCAGAAGTGAATAAGAATGAATAAGAATAAGGCCATGTTCTCAAGTAGAATAGAATGGAGTAAGAAATGAAAGGGTTGTGAGATTTCCATTTGGCTTCGAACCTGGTCTTGCTTTTTTTTTATTTTTTTGGTTATGTTATTCAATCTCTTTTTACATATTTTAATTTTTGGTTGTTATTCAATCTCTTCTGTAAATGAATACATATTTTAATTTTGGTCATCACACGTCTTCCTGACATTCCTACATCACCTAAATTTATTATTATGTCGGTTAAGTAACTTCTGTGGCTGCTGAATTAAAGCTGTGGTCCATATAGTTATCATAGCAAGTGCGTTCCCTTTCATAATTGTTTTGCCCACAGATCTTGTTCATTGAACTAAAAGCATTAGTATATAACTGAAACTAAGTACTGTATTGTAATCCAAGAGTAAATATCTCCCCCCATCAAATTTTATGATATCCGATTTAATCCTTTAGTCCCTAGCAAATAAAAAGGTTATTCGGGATTCTTAAGAAATTTAAAGTAAATTTATTTTAATCCTCTTGAGAGATTAGTGTAGGTCTTTTTTGAATTTGTGAGAGATCACGATTTCAACTAAATAGATCCATTTTGAATTTATTAGGAATCACGAATAGTATTTTTATTTGTTAGGAAATAAAGTTGAGATATATAAAACCATTAATGTCGTTTCATCCAACAGTTTAAACTTTTTGGTTGAATTGATTTTTAACAATGTTCATCGTGAAATTTGCTGAGAAAAAAAAAAAAAAAAGTATTTACTCCGACTAGTTCAATTCATACCTCGTTACCCGACTGTTATAGTGTTACTCACTTACTTGTACTTGAATGCTGGCAGAATATTATTCCTTGTTTTAAACTAAACAGTGGAACTTTTAGGTAATGCTTTTCAATGCTATCACTAGACCGGGTCTCTTGTTTGCGCATATCTCCATGAGCATCATCATGTTTGTCTTTATCTTTTCGCCCTTTCGCGACGTTGATGGTTCATGCTTTACCAAAATATATTCTCATCTCCTGGCTTTTCATGTGCTTCACGTCTCTCTTTATCCCAATCCACTTTCACTTTTCATTCCTATTTTCTTCCTTTAAAATAGAAAAGAATATACACAATAAATAATAATGTGCTCTTTCATAATACAATAAACATTTCATCTCCCAAGAACTCCGAAAGGGGAAAACCAATTTTAAGTAGTCATCATTAACCAATTTAACCGACTACCAAACCTCTTAATAAAAGTTTAGATATAACCACCAATTTCATTCTTCCATCTTTTTTGTAAACCGTTTAAAGATTGGTGATAACACCCTTGGCCTTCATAAAATATGATAATTACTTTTAAGTTAGGTTGTAACTCATTACCAGATCCTTTTTAAAATCGGGACTAAATATACATAAATTTGTAGTTCAATAAGTTTAATAATAAGTTTAATTTGTTTAATTAGGTTGGAAATTGGAATGAAGTGCTATGTGTAAAAGTTTATAAGCAATTTTACTCATATTTGCTAGGGAACAGATCCACTTATCACTAGGAAAGTTCATAATTCTTACAACTAATTTAATCACCGTTAATTTCCGTCAATTTAACGATTATAATTTATTAAAAATTAATAACGTTTATTGTGTCACATTTATTAATTCTTAATCTATTATAACCATTAGATTGATAGAAATTAACGATGATTAAATTAATCGTAAGAGTTCTAAACTTTTTTGAAGGTAAGAGAATTCTCTCACTAAATTCACTTCAACTTAGATGTAACTATATATTTAGTAATGTTTAAATGCAACACATTAAAGCCCAAATTGTAAAAAATGTCTTGTAGATAACATTATTAAGAAAAAGCACACTTACATTGTTTTCATTTCCACAACGAGGCTTTAAGACGTACTAAAAATCTAATCTAGTTCAACCGCTAGATTATAAGATTATTGATAATGGCAACACATTTAAAATTTACATATTGTTTTAGGGCAAAAAAAAAACATTCAAGACTTGGATTTTTTTTTTTTTTGAGTTTGAAGTAAATCTTATAATAAAACTTGAAGAAATTAATAGAGTTGAAGTGTTGAACTCGATTTACTGAAATTATCTAATTTTATTTTCGTTGAATGTTGAAGGCTATGTTTATTTTTGATTACTCAGCGATGGCGAGGAGAACAGGACGCCAAGCTTTCTTCGACAATAAGGGCCTGGAACGAAAACCCCTCCACCCGGGTCTGGGAGACCCGGGTCCATAACCCGACCCGGCAAGATCCGCGTTCGCAACTCTATCAATCTCCTCGTTAGTTATATCTTCTTCGCCAGGTGGCGCAGTCACAAAGAGGTCCTTCAGTGAGTGCCTCCGCACCAGATCCCCGCCCTTCTTCTCCAAAAGGCGCTCTCGCTGAAGCGCCTGTTCACGCCGCCGCGGTGATCGGCGGCCGGCGGCGCTCCAGCTGAGAAGCATCCTCAGGGTGGTTTTCCGTCGCCGGAGTTGGACCAGCGGGCTCGTCCTCGGACTCCGTGTGGGGCTCTGCGACACGCCGCACTGCATCGAGAGGAGCTTGAATTTCTGCAGCGTCGCCATTTCAAGGTTAGCTTTTTTCTTCTTCTGATTTTTTTTTAGTTCTGAGTATCAAACCTGTGTGAGTTTCACATTTGAATGTTGAGTGGTGATGATGATTGTGAGGGGAGAAAGAGTAGTGAATTTAAGAGTGAGATCTGTTTTGGGAAATGTTGCATGTATTGGTGCCAATTACACGTTGATTGGTTTGGTTTTTTCCCTTTATATATTCTTTGAAATTTCAAAAGGCACGGAGAGAGAGAGAGAGAGTTTCAACTTTCAATGGATTGAATAGCCAAAGTAGAAAAAGATGCAGGACCATGAGCATGACTGGTTCAACTTTCAATAAATGTGTGTTGTGTTGTGTGTGTCAGTGTGTGTTTTAAATAGATTGAATAAAGAATCTCTTTCTCAAAAATGAAATTGATAGTTACACTTAGGAGCCCTTGGTACGGTAAAAATTTGTCCGGAATCTCAATTTTTTAAAATATAATTTTTACATCAATTTTTATGATAATATTCAGAAATTTAAAATTTTAAAAAATTCAATTTACTGGAAATCCCAAAAAATACTGCCTATCAAACGCCCCTTGCTTTCAAGATATTTAGGTGAAATTTGATTGTTATTTATAAATTGAAACTAAAATATTTAACAATTAAGTTTTTGAAATAAATAAATGAATGAATTAGGGAATAAGATATTTGTTAATGTCGAACTATATATTCAGCACTTGTACAGTTGTACTCTCGGATAATTAAAGTTCTTGCATATGGTAGAATATAGTCATCTAGAAATTCATCAATTAGAAAAACTAAAAAAACTGTGCAGGCCAACGTCGTCACAGCTTATAAAATTAATTTGGACCTTGAAGAAGGAAACCCACTCATCACAGATGAATTTCTTTCTAAACAAAGCACAAGAAGTTAGATGGGAATACTTTTCTCTTATACATTTTAAATATAGAATCAAAATGATAGCCAAGTCTGAAATTCTGGTATTTCTTAAATTAAAATTGATAATGAAATTAAAGTTTAAGAGTAACTTATATGCTCCCAAGCAAAAGAGTTTGTACTTTCTGTTCCTGGTGCCTGGCTTGATATAGTTGAAATTATGTAATAGCATTGATGAGCAGAGGAAGTGAAACACACCGAGGCACCAAACAAGAAAAGAAGAAATCCCTTCATTTATATGCATGTCATGACATGATAAGCACCATATTACATGCCTTATAATATAGTTCGTCATCGTATAAACAATACAAGTGGATGAGAGAATGTTAAATAATTAATTTGCAACTGATTGAGTTCTGACAAATGCCATCTTTTTCTTCTTAAAATTTTGTGTTAAAATAATATAATAGATTAAGTATCAAACATTGGAATTGGGCTTAGTAGCTAACAACTGACATTTGGCAGTGCAGACTAATAATCCACTTATCAGTCAGACAGTTAATTGCTGGCTTCAAATTCTTCAATAAACTATGAGGTTGGTGGTGCTGAATGTATGTTACACAAGGAGTTCATAGCACCTCGAACATTTGCTTCCTCTATATGCTTAGGCTTATCATCCCCACCTTCAATTCTTTCCAGCTCCTCCAAAACTTCTACCATTAAAGGTCTCAAATCCTTGTCCTCTTGCAAACACTGAAATGCCAATTCTGCCACTGAAATTATTTTCCTTTTAAACTCTTTATCTAACTCAAAGCCAAGGGAAGGATCTACCAGTTCACTAAATGCACGCTTTTGTATCTTCTTTATGGCTAGATTTGTCAAGTTAATCTCATCCGTATCCCTGGTTATATCAACTGCTTGCATAGATGATATTAACTCAATAAGCACAACCCCAAAGCTATATACATCGCTCTTGCTTGTTAGCTGGTAGCATTGGTGATATTCTGGATCCAGGTATCCCAGGGTTCCTTGTGGAGCCGTGGACACATGGGAAACATTGTTGGGGAACAGTCTTGAAAGCCCAAAGTCTGCAACTTTAACACAAAAGTTATTGTCAAGGAGAATGTTGTTGGTTTTCACATCCCGGTGAATGATGTTTGAAGCATGCAGATAAGTCAACACACTTGCAGTCTCGATGGCAATTTTCATTCGTATAGGCCATGGCAAGAAGCCAGCCTTTACCAAATCCCCATGGAGGTGACAAGCAACAGTGCCATTTGGAATATATTCATACACGAGTAGTAGTTTATGGCTGTGCCGAGAACTGCAACCATAAAGGGATACAAGATTTCTGTGGCGCAACCGAGTGAGGATCTCTATTTCATTCATGAACTGCTCCACTCGTCTAAAGTTTTGCTCGTGTAGGCGCTTGACAGCAACTTCACGTCCATCCCGGAGCTTTCCTGGTTGTTGAGAGATAAAGAACTAGTCACAACAAGATGGAAGGTTAAATGATTCTATGTTTAGATGTAAATGGTAGTTTATGAAATGTATGAATAGCTAACCATAGTAAACAGTCCCAAAGCCCCCACTTCCAAGTTCTTTAGCTTCGTCAAAATTATTTGTTGCTTGCTCTAGCTCTGTATAGGAGAAGATAGGGATCCCAAAGAAGACACTTCCACCCTCTGGCATTGGATTTGAGTTAGAGCCACAATAAATATTTTTTGATGGGTTTTGGTCGTCTGTAAGACTGCATCCCCGTTTATAGACAAATAGAATTATCAAACATAATGGGATCACGCTTAGGAATACAATAGCAAAACCTGTAGTATAAAAAAATAAAAAATCTTTGAACTGTTAATTTAATGGATCACTCTGTGTAGTGTAACATGCATGAAAAACAAGAATCGGAAATCCTTATGACAATAAAAAATTTGCGCCTTACAAATTCCTTATTATTCTCATATATTAGATAATTGAAATATAAATCTTAATAGGTGATTCTTACATAACAATCAAAGGAACTCCAAAATTATAAACTGGAATATCCTTTAAATGTAACTCCAGTTCAGTTTATTTTGGATTAAGCTATAGAGATTCAGGTTGCCACTGCCAGAAAGAGCTGTCAGACAGAAACTCTTAATAGCAGACACAAGTACTATTTGGTTCCACTTGAATGTATTTGGCTTTGGTTCATTACCACATTCTTATAAAGGAAAGTCATATTGTTTCCGACCTAACAGCCTCATGGGAACCAAAATAGAATAAGTTTAATTCAATCTGAACCTAATTGTACTTATTCCAAGAATTACTGTTGAGGAGTGACTCGTAGGCTTTGATATTGTTGTAGTTTATTTTTCCTTTATCTCGGTCTTTTCCCCCGTGACTCACAAAACAGGGATGACAAAAAAATAAAAAATAAAAAAGTCAGACAGACCACTACAGGCCACTCTGTTAGGGGGTGTTGTGGAAAAGTAGGTAGCTACCCTTGAGTAGGGATGTGTAAAATAACAGGGACGTGTAAAATAACCAAAAAACTGAATCGAATTGTAAACTGAACTGAACTTGTTTTCAAAGAATCAGTTCATGAACCAAACTGGTTGTTAAAGAACCAGTTTATGAACCGAACTGGTTTTAAAAATGAGTACAAGAACTGAACCGTTTTCGAACCAAATTGGTTTTTACTTTTTATCACTTTATTTCTTTAATTTTTTTTTCTTTTCCTTTCAAAATAGGGTCGATCCAAACCGTGTCCGAATGAACCGAACTGAACTTTTTTCGAACCGAATTTTTCTCGAACCGAACCGAATTATTTTCGAACCGAACCGTTTAAACCAATTCGGTTCGGTTTTTTAAAAAATTCAGTTCAATTTGACCCATGTACACCGCTACCCTTGAGAACTGGGAACACAATGGTTAAGTAATCTGTAAAAAACCAAATCAACACAAAAGCTTAAGCTAGTAAGTCAAAACCCATTAATGATTTATATACTTCTCTAACACGACCTCTCACACGAGAGCCTACTGGGTTTGAAGGGTGGACAATGCACAGTCCCACTTACATGTGCTAAGAAAGAAATTCCACTAGAAAGAAAGCGGGAGACAGTGAGAATTGAACCCGGTACACCAAAACTTAACCAATTCAATTCAAAAGCTTAAGCCAGTAAGTGAAGGCCCATCAATAATTTATATACTTTACTAGCATAATCTACTACCTAGAATGATCAATCTGAATGCAGGCTGAAAATATATAAAGTAAAGAACATCGACACCTTCCATATTTTCAGAACTTGTATAAATAGTTCTTCTAGTATCAAATTAATATTTCAAGATTTTTTTATATAAATATAAGAGGAGGGATTTTCATCTAATCACCATTAGATTAATAGATTTTTTTTATATAAATATAATACCTATTCTTAGTATAATAACCTTCGAAACCCATCTCAGCTCCCGAAGAGATTCTACTTGTCTCGGCTCCGGAGTATCTGCTGATCCTATCAATATCAAGGTGATAAATAACAAGTTAGATTTCAGAAAAAAAGAAATAAAGTTCAGTCAGGATTATCCAAGTACAATTATTTGGTCAAACCTAGTTGTATGTCAAACATGAAACCTTTCATGTATCAAAGTGCTTTCAGAATTTTCATGTTGCGTACCTTCGGAACCGGCACAATGAAATAATCCTCTGTGAAGTTGACAGTGGCCTCCATTTTCATAGCATTTACGACATTCATCCGTTAACAATATTAGTATGCGGATTGCAGCAGTAAACGATTTGAAAAGGTCTGTGGAATTGTATCCAATGGGGGAAATCGGAAGGTGGATGGTTGAACATGCATTCTCAGAGCTTGTATACATACCAGGTGATTGAGTAGGGTAGTAGATATCATAGCCATTACAGCTTGTATATTTTATGTATTGATTGATTCTTCTACTAGAGGTGTTTTTGCATCTCAACAGGGTTATATTGTGTTCCATTTCGATCTGAAAATGCAGTATAGGAGAGTTCGGAGGAAGGATAGCATTAAGATAATAGGTGAAGGCATTGCAACTTCTGGAGGACAAGAGCCCTCGAAGATTATGGTCTGTGACATAAATATAATTGTTCCCTTCGATGGATTCAATTTCATACCATGTTTGGTTTGCTAACTGGACTTCTTTAGCTGCATTTTGATCATCACAACCCCTTATGGGCAAACCACATTTCAGGTTGGTTTTGTTGGTAAATGGGAACTGTATGTCCCCGAGTTCTCCACAATGAAAAGATCTTGGGCTGTTCCCTTGGTATTCCTTTTCATCTTCAGCTAAGAGAAGAAGCAGAGAATAACAGAGAACAAGGAAACGCAAGAGCGATTGTGAAACCATCTTGGATTTCACAAATCAAGAGTCAACGTAAATAGATTTCAAGAAGAAAACAGCTCCTGTGTTTTGTTTGTGTCCTAACTTTATTCGTTTTTAGTATTTAACAAATTAAATGTAGTGTTGGAGTTAACGACGCGTGTTGACTGAGGACAAGCAATGTAGAGGGCTTGAGAAACACGGCGTGTTCAATGTCCAACCTTGTGATTTCCGTTAGTGAAGCTGCCGAAGGGATGGACCTGTTTCCTACTTTCCTTCCCCCGTTGTAGAACGTTGAGAGGACTATGACTGATTGACTCTTAAAATATTTCATTGAAATTCTTTCTAAGAAGAGCAGACTATGGTTAATATTTGAAGACATACCAAGATGGTAACCAAATTCTGCTATTAAAATTGAGATGCCGAACTGATAAGAAGCAGTAATTAGTATGTACTGAATGAAGAATAGTTAAACGTAATTACTCATATTTTCCTCCTCTATGATGTATAGATGTTAGAACTTGGAAGAATATAAATTATGAGAAATTTGATGGCAGGAAGTAAAACTCATCAAGGCAGAAAAAAAAAATTAAATGAATACTCATTTCCTTTTTTATCTATGTTCCCTCCGCCAGTGTACAAGACAAGGATGTTCATATATATATATATATATATATATATATATATATATATATATATATATATATATATAAGCATATTCTGACATGGGTCTCACACATGACTTTTTCTAATATATAGGTCTCATATGACTTTTGTCTCTATAGTATAAGAAGGCTCATCTCATGTAACATAAAACTCTATCTATATATATAATGTTGGAAGAATATAATTTATGAGAAATTTGATGGCAGGAACTAGGAAGTAAAACTCACCAAGGCAGAAAAAATAAATTAAATGCATACTCATTTCCTTTTTTATCTATGTTCCCTCAGCCATTGTACAGGACAAGGATGTTCTTTATATATATATATATGAATACTCTGTCACTAGTATTATATGCAACTCAAAAGTTTATCATTCTTTCTATATATAGTATAATGTGGATAAGTATCAACTATTGGAAATCAAAGACTAAGTGGCTAGCCACTGATATTTGGTGAAGTAATCTCATCATCCCATTCATCAGAGTGTTTGGTGAAGGCGCTGTGGCTTCACCAGAGTGTTTGGAAGTGATGGGTATACATAACTTTGTGAAATCCTAGCACCATGAACATCAATTCCCTCATGATTCCCTGGCTCATCATTCCCACTTTCGATTCTCTGCAGCACCTCCAATACTACACCCATAGAGGGTCTCAATTCCTTGTCCCCTTGCAAACACTGGAAAGCCAATTCTGCCACTGAAATAATCATCCTTCTTAATTTGTCATCTGACTGGAAACCGAGGGAAGGATCAACCAACTCACAAAATGCCCTTTTTTGAATCTTCCTAATGGCTAGATTTGCCAACCTAATCTCATCCTTGTCCCTGTTCATATCAACCGCTGGCAAAGACGATATTAGCTCAACAAGAACAACGCCAAAGCTATATACATCGCTCTTGCTTGTAAGCTGGTAGCATATGCGATAGTCTGGGTCAACATAACCTGGGGTTCCTCGTGGAGCTGTGGAGACGTGTGTGACATCATTGGGGAAGAGTCTTGAAAGCCCAAAATCTGCAACTTTAACACAAAAGCTATTGTCGAGGAGAATGTTGCTGGTTTTCACGTCTCGGTGAATGATGTCAGAAGCATGGAGATAAGTCAGTGCACTAGCAGTCTCAATGGCAATTTTCATCCTCACAGGCCATGGCAATAAGCCAGGCTTTGCTTTATCACCATGGAGATGGCAACTAACAGTGCCATTTGGGATATATTCATATACTAGCAGTAACTCACGACTGTGACGTGAAGTGCAGCCATAGAGAGACACAAGATTTCTGTGGCGCAAGCGTGTGAGGATCTGAATTTCATTGATGAACGATTCTACTGGCCTGGTGTTGCGCTCGTATAGGCGCTTCACTGCTACTTCACGTCCATCTCGAAGCTTTCCTGGTTGTTAAGGATCAAGGTATATGTTATTCCACAAGACAAAATTTTCCTTATAAACTCTTTTTTTCTCAATGTGATTTCTATAGATTATCACATTAAAATTGGTTAATATCGTAGGGGAGACTAACTGGATTTCATCATAAAAAAAATGATTCACACTCAACAACGTGACATCTATGAAAACATTAAATAAAGATGTTAATGGATGGCAATATAATGGGACAACTTGATTCTATAAAGCTCCTGTTCTGCGCAGCAGTGCAAAAGGGTGTCAGAATAGAATCTTGAGTTCATTACCGTAGTAAACAGTCCCAAAGCCTCCTTCTCCAAGCTCTCTAGCTTGATCAAAATTGTTTGTTGCCTCTTGGAGCTCCTCATAGGAGAAGACAGGGACCCCAAAGTAGACAGCTCCACTTTCTGGGTTTGTTGTTCTGCTGAAGGGACCAGGATAAGTGTTTCTTGGTTGGTTTTGGACACCTGAAGATTTGTGTCTTTGTTTGTACATCAAAAGAATAACAAACAAGGCAATTGTAATCACGCTTGCCAACGCAATTGAAAGACCTGCAGGAGGGAAAGCTTTAGATTGTTAATTAATCCATAGACAGACAAGACTTTTGTAGTTCTGTTTTGGGTGATTAGATATACAAGCCCGTGATGAAAATAGATATTCAACGTATGAACACACTTTGTTTATTTTTTTGGAAATATTTCAATCGGTTCATCGTTTCGCGACTAGTCCAATTCGGGGCAGATCTAGGATTAAGGCTTTAAATCCCTCCTAAAGGTAGTACTAGGGAGGATCGAACATATGCTCTCCACCCTCGCCTGCTCAGTTCCCATGCGCCAATTGAGCTACTATCATTTGGAACACAATTTATTTTAGTACAATGAAATGCAGTACCTATTATTGTAGCCTTCGAACTCCGTCTCTTGTCGGGCGGCGCTATTAAGAAATCAGAAGAAAACAAATGAGTCTGAATCATCTTAAACAGATCAAGTCATACAATCTAATAATATTTGGATTCAGGTGTTTCAGGTGTTTACCCTTGAACCAACAGTCTTCAGAAAACTCGTATTTTTCCAATTCAATTTCGAGAAAAGAAATTAAGAATGTACACTGGCAAGTGGAATTGGGTACTTGTTCAGTTCTAAGCTGAACAAGTAAACATGCATATGGAGGAATGTGGTTCTGGTTCTCGCTATCATCATGATGTTCAGAACTAAAGTATGTATAGTCAGGACAGTCGAAATACATGGAGATGTTTGTATTGGTTATCTTGTCATTGTAGATATTGATGCATTTGGAGAAAGGAATGTTGTTAAGGATCGGAAAAGGCGTAATATGAGGCCCTGGAGGAATTGGGACACTGGCGTCATAGCTGAGCGTTTCAAAATTGGGGTAAAGGGTGAAAATTGAATTGTACTCGTGCGGTGAGATGCTATGAGTTTTATATGTTGGTCGGTATTTCAGTTGGATTTCTTTGATTGGATTGTTGTCGTCACAAACATTTATAGGTAAGCTACATTTTGGGTTTATAGTGTCGGGCAAGGAGAATTCCCCTTCATATCCACACTGAAAAGACTCTGGACACTCCTCAGGCTTTTCCTCTTGAGCTGCAGCTGTGACAAGAAACAGAAAATAACAGAGCATAAAAAAGAAACCAAACAGAGAGTGAGCAGCCATCCAAAAATATATCACAACAAACGAAGCAAAAGACCCTTGTTCAAGAAAAATACAATAAAATTCTATAGTGATTTTGTTGAAACCATTCTCCGTTATGTTCATGATATAGTGCTGTTAGTTACCTACTGTAATATGAGTGTCTACTACGCTAGTTGACGTGTACAATTGACTAGGCAAGACTTGAGAAATTGGCTGGAAAGAGGGTTATTGAAGATTCTGTTCATTTTTCTGCCAACGGCTTGACTTTTGAAACTGTCTGTTTCACGGAGCTCCAAGTTTACGCAACGGCAAATTTCAATTAGAATTTTGTGCACAAAGTTGAAGATAATCAAAACAGAGTTATGATTGTGCTTACGCTGGCTGAACATCTCAATTTATCGGAGAGTGACTATTTTACCACGCTTCATCAAATTATTTATCAGATTACCACGCTAATAGTTAAAACTCCTGGAATGTCATGCGGCATAATTCGCTACTACACTGTGTAGCAAATTATGCTTGCAAATAATTCACTACACAGTGTAGCGAAATATGTCATGTCAGCCTGAACAGTCAGCAAGAATTACACGTATCAAGTTGGCAATAATTCGCTATACAGTATAGCGAATTATGCTTGGTAGACTGTCTGCTTGACACGTGTCATTCTTGATGACTGTTCATGCTGACATGACATATTTCGTTACACTGTGTAGCGAATTATTTGCAAGCATAATTCGCTCACCGTGTGGCAAATTATGTCGCGTGGCACTCGGGGGGAATTTTTACTGTTGGCGTGGCAGTCTGGTAAATAATTTGATGAAACGTGGCAAAATGGCCACCGTTCCTCAATTTACTACATTGTAACTAGAGCCGGCAAAACGGGCTCGACTCGGCGGGCCAACCCGCCCAACCCGCCAAACGGGGCGGGGCGGGCTCATTTTTTGGCGGGTTGATGGCGGGCATGGGCGGGCCGAGGCGGGTCAGTGTAAAATAGGCTCGGGGCTGGCGGGTCAACCCGTCAAACGGGGCGGGGGGGCTGAGTTTTTTAGCCCACTTTCAAAAGCGGGGCGGGCGAGCTGGCTCATTTTTTGGCGGGGTGGGGCGGGCCGCCCACTTTGCCACCTCTAATTGTAACTAAAGAAAGAAAAAATAGAAAAAGAAAAATGCAAACAGTGATATTGATGGTCAAGCCTTTTCCTTAATGAAATAAAGTAACCTAACAGACTTTAGAAATGTATTGGATGATTGCTAACGTATTTTCTTTTTGCGTTGAATTATGGAAGTAATTGTGTTTATGGGAAGGATGGTCGTCGGTTAGGTTAACGTGTAAAATAAAGCAGGGAAAGGTGTGTCAATGTTTTAAAAGAAAATTAGTTTTAACCTCTCTTTTTTCATTAGCTCTGTTACTTCAATTAAAAAAAAAAACAACTTTTTAAGTCCAAATATTTACAGAGTTCAAAACTCTAAATTATATATAGTCATCTTATTTAATCACAATCATTTATTTCCATTCATTGATGATGAGATAACATACAAAAAAATGTATGATTTTTAAATAAATGATTTTGAGCAGATAAAATGACCACTTCTCCAAATAAGAGGATCCAAATCCAAATTACATAGCATCACATTTTTGGATCAAGCAACTTTTTTTTCTTTTCTTCATAATATTCAAATTTATATTCTCTCTACTTTTGGCATGACTATGATATGCCGCATGATATAAATATCATGTAAGCAACTATACAAGTAAGTGCATGAGAATATAATGATGCTCAGATTCACTCATTCTGAAAGCTCATTATTTGGCAAGAATGGATTAAGTATCAACAATTGATAATAGCCCAAATGATTAACAACTGACATTAGGCGTAGTAGATTTACTTTCCCAGCTGTCAGTAACGGTTATTGGTGAAGAAGGTATCTTTTCTGGTGAGGTTGGCAATGGTGGATATACATTACTATGAGAAGAAACACCTGAACCATGAACATCTGCTTCTTCTAAATGCTCTGGCTCATCCTTCCCACTTTCAATTCTCCTCAGCAACTCCAATACTTCATCCATGGAAGGTCTCAATTCCTTGTCCCGTTGCAAACATCGAAAAGCCAACTCTGCCACCGAAACTATCATCCTCTTGATCTCATTGTCTGAATCAAAACCAATGTGAGGATCAACCAGCTCACTAAATTCTTTTTCTTGAATCTTCTTTATGGCTAAATTTGACAAGTTAATTTCATCCTTGAGCCTGTTTATATCAACAGCTGGCTTAGATGATATTAGCTCAATGAGCACCACTCCAAAGCTAAACACATCACTCTTGCTAGTAAGCTGGTAGCATTGATAATATTCTGGATCAACATAACCTGCAGTCCCTTGTGGTGCGGTTGAGACATGGGTGACATCATTGGGAAATAACCTTGAAAGACCAAAATCTGCAACTTTGACACAAAAACTGTTGTCAAGTAGAATGTTGCTGGTTTTCACATCACGGTGAATGATTTCAGAAGCATGAAGATAAGCCAATGCACTTGCAGTCTCTATGGCAATTTTGATTCTTATAGACCATGGTAGTAAGCCAGGCTTTGCCAATTCTCCATGGAGATGACAAGCAACTGTGCCATTTGGAATATATTCATACACAAGCAGGAGTTCACGGCTGTGACGCGAAGTGCAGCCATAGAGTGACACAAGATTTCGATGGCGCAAACGTGTGAGGATTTGAACTTCATTCATGAACTGCTCTACACGCCTGTAGTTGTGCTCATATAAGTGCTTGACCGCAACTTCCCGTTGATCTCGGAGTTTCCCTGGATTTTAAAGATCTAAGCATAAACTATAGAATAAGAAGGAAGACTAATTTAATGTTTCAATTGATAGGGTAGTGTTTGAGTGCTTACCATAGTAGACAGTCCCAAAGCCTCCATCTCCAATTTGTTTATCATGGTCGAAATGGCTTGTTGCTTCTGCAAGCTCCTTGTAGGAGAAGAGGGGAACTCCAAAGTACGCACTGTCACTCTCTATATCTGTATTAGAGGTGGGATTTGGGTAAGTATTTCTTGTTTGGAATTGACCTCCATGTTTTCGTTTGTAAACTAGAAGGAGCAACCCAATTATCAAGATGCTTAGGAGCCCAACACCTAAACCTGTGGAAGAGGATCAAAAGAAAACATCAATAGAAGATTGTATTGTAACATCCGCAAAAAGCAAGGGAAAGACTGCCTAGAGTAATCCCTCAAAGATTTGGAGATGTTATACTTGTAAATCATGTGTACTTTCTATTATTAAAGTGCATGATTCTGGAAACTATTAACATGGCAATGATAGAATTAAATGAATATTTAAAGACCTTCTCAATTTTCATATTGTGGAAGAAAGAATTGGAAAAATGAGGGTGTTCGGAGAAAAATTCAGATGATGCTTTGGATTTTTCAAGCTGATGAAATATGTTCTTCAAGATAAACAAATGTGATGGCACACACTGAAAATAAATATCAAGCAGAAGGTATATTACCTACGCCTAGTTTCCCTGCCTTACTCAACCTCTTTGGATCTGCAGCAGGAGTTTAAAGAAACAGTTAAATCAGATTGAATAATGAAAAAAAAATGTAAGTGTGATGACAAAGTTACACTGGGAAAACTATGGTGTTCTGATTCTGAGTTTCGAAAAGTCAATAAACAAAACATAGCCTTTGCCATTCAAGATTGATTAAGAAAATTAGCCAAGGAGAAACTAAATGTCAAACTTAGAGAGATTGAAAACAGCAGAAGAGTAACTTAAATTGGGCACATTAGTTCAAAGACAAGACTTATTCTTCTCAACCTCACTGCATTTTAGCTCTCAAGTACTTATTATGTTATATGAGCAAGAACCACCTGTGTTTTCTACAGAAAAGTAGTTACTCTCCCATAAATTTAGAAGAAAAATGGAGAACCTTTCATATGGAAAGTAAATATAGGCAACTACTACAAATGCAACGCATGTATACCATTGGCATAATGAAATTTCCCTTAACTGTCAAGTTGACACTCGCCTTTTGTTATAGTGACAATTTGCACATTCATCTGACAGTTGTACTTCATTGAAAATATTAGCAGTTATGAATGTAAATAGATCTATAGAATTAGGCTCGTCTTTCATTGGAAGTTGGATCATTGTGCATGCTCGTAATCAGGGTATGATATGCCAAATTTGGTCTATTTCTTCTTCTAATTGAAAAAGTGTGCCTAATAAAGACAAAGGAAGTTAACCCCTTTTAAATTTATTGCTATAAAGTAACACTTTAGTACTTTCCAGATTTTAACATACTTCAATCAAATATATGGAACCTAAAAAAAGAATATTGTGATATATAAAGAAGGATGTCATAATGCTACTCAAAGCTTCAGTTACGTAAATGTGTGTGTGCGTCTACGGTTGTAAAAACAATTGCACGACATGCAGTTCGAATCCGAGGGCCATAAAATATTAAATTGATTTTTTTTTTTTATAAAACAAAGCATTTTAATGATGAAGATCATGTATAGTTGAACAACTGTTGATGATCATTTTAATGATGAAGATCATGTATAGTTGAACAACTGTTGATGATCCGGATCCTAGACAAATGGTATTTATAATTTTTTTATGATTATGATATAATACTAAAAACCTTAAAAATCACGTTTACAAGTAAAATATATGGAATAAAATAGATGCTATTTCTCAATCTATTTCAGACATTTTTTTTAATAATCTTAACCAAAAACAAAATCAATGCAAGCATATACTAATTATAAGTTCTACGAACTATTTGAAATTAAAGGGTACAAATAATTTTTTTCAATGGGAGTAAATCCTCTCATGTAAAAAATGATTATAGAATCATGTTATTTGATTACAATATACTAAAAAAAATTCTATTTATTCATTGTATTTATCTAAAAGTTGGCGGTATATGTATTAGCTGTTTTTGGCAGGAGATGAAACCTGAATTTGAAAGAGTCTAACAGATAATATTTTAACAACTTAATTCATCAACCGACAATCTTCTCTTATAAATTCAAAGTGTGCTTTTTTGACATTAATAGTTAACACTAATTACTCATTCGTTTATCATAAGTAGGATTTGAAGTTTTGAACAATCAAACATAAGACCTCACCTATAAAGAAAGTCAAGATGACAACACGCTTACGTTTCTATAAAGTAATGTCCATATTGTTTACCAAAAAAAAAAAAGTAATGTCCACATTATCAATTCCTAAACTCTGTTTTTGAAAGGAATTCAAATGTAAATGGAGTTAAAAAGTGATATGTGGATGAACATCTGATATTAAAAATGTGTAAGGTTACGACTTACGAGATCCAAGTCTAAAATGCATCTCCCATTTTAAAAAGAAAAATTAATGTCAATTATAGAATATAGTGCTTAAAAATGATATGATAAGCATTGTCTAATTAAGAAATTCTTGTGAGTAAAGAAGCTTCATATTAAAAATATTAGCCGTGAACCTAATACCGAATAAAATTTGTGCCAAGACATGATATTTAGTTCCATTTCCTAGTTTATCACTTAGCTATCATATACAATTTCTTTACTAGCTATATTAAAGAAAGAAAATAAAGGGGTTGTTTGAAACTTCTTGCTACATATTAATACATGCCGGAGTACTGGTAGTCCGTGGATAATTTTATTCTCTTGGTTTTTTAACATACAATTTTGGAAGACAGAACTATATTTTTTACTTTAGCATGTTCAAGGAAATAAGAAATTTTGTCATTCTGTTACAGTTTTTTATGATAATATCCTTTTCAATAATGGTCAAACTTTTAAATCAAATAATGACAACAATTTCACTAAATAGTTTCCTTTTCCAAATCTAAAAGCATAAATTTCCTCAACTATAATATTTTTTAATCTTAATTTTTTAATTATAAATTAAATTAATTATGCATATCTCATTTATGATTTTAAATATATTTTTTTTCCACTTTTTTTTATTTTAATTTTTATTTTAATTTTTATTTTAATTTAAGCACAGTCGTAAAATGCACGAAATATTTACTAATTATATATATAATTCGTTAAGCAAGAACCTCCTAAAATAGAAAGAAAGGGAAGTTATACAGAAGGGTTGAGTCATTAATTTACTTTTCCATTAAGTAACCAATTCATGAGAAAAGATTTTAATATAATGATTAGTTACTTCTACTGTGTCCTTCTTATTCACCTAAACAGGAAAAAGCGAAAAAGTTGAAAACTGAGAGAACTTGGGCCACAGCCACAAGTACACCGCCTTTTCTGACCATAGTCAAAAAAACATCCTCCGTATGTTTCATTTTTTAGGGTTTTATATTTCACGTTCAACCTCATAATTGAATTCTCATATTATAGATAAAAAACATATGAGATCCGTATGATAAAAAAATTATGTGTAGAATTCACATTGGCACAAAAATTGAAGGGTACGTAAGAAAATACTATAAAACCCTTCATTTTAAATTACTATATTTTAGCGATATGTATTAGATCGATTTTTTAAAAAAAAATTATCTGTTTCAATCTTTTTAGTTTGATCATGAAATCGTTATTTTGTTTTTTTTAAATCTCTAAAATTTATTTCATAATATTCGTGTAAATAATATCTTCCGTATATATTGGTTTTGTAATTTTTTTTTCCAAATACAAAAATATCAATAAATAATAATATAATTTTTAATTGGACTCTGAAATTTTGTTGATGAGACGTGACTAGATTTGTTTTGTGAGTTTAGTTGATGAGTCAATGGATCTTGGATTTAGAAATGTGAGCTATAATTAAGGAAAGATCCAAGTTGGTAGAGGTAAATTTATATATTGAATCTATTTTCATCGACCAATCCAAAAATCGAATCAATTCAATTAAAATTTACTATTTTTTTAATTTTTGATTTATTCAATTATCCATTCTTTCAGTTAGTATAGACTATTATGAACTATTTTCAACCCCAAATAAGTTAAATCAACCTTATCTGTTGTTACCTACTCACCAATCACCGTTAACAGCAAAAGTGAAAAAAGTTGGGAACTAAGAAGAGAGACTAACTTGGATCACATCTCGCAGCATGAACTCTATCAGGACAATAGCACCTGAAAGCGTATGTATCAGGGTCAGTGTCGAACCCGCATCTTCCTCCACTGCTCTCGCACTCGCTGCAATTACTCGCATTCCAATCCAACACAAACCCTTTCCTCAGTGCCTCTTTAATATTCCCACCTTTCTCATCCTCTACACTCGTGTTCACCATTCTACCTTTGCAATTCTTCAATGCTATGCTCAAATCTTGATCCTCCTCCCTATACAAGGCCACAACTGAACTCGTTTCATTTTCTGCAGAACACCCAATGTTGTGCTCTTGCATCCCTTCAGGAAGCGATGTTAAGTCACAGCCATAGAACAACAACATGTCCTTTTGGTTGGAAGCAAGTCCGAACCTGTACTTGCCAACTGTGAGGTTCTGAGTTGGAGAAACACATGAAGAGGTGCTTGATTCTGAAAACACAGGGTTTGACACTCTGAGTGTGTGGTTGTTGTAGAATATTTCATGGATGGTGTATTGGGTATCGATTAAATTGAGAATTGGGAAGCCATTGTGAGCACAAGTGAGCTCAAAACCTGGATACCCACAAAAGGGTTCTTGTTTCCCTTGGATGTAGAACGGAAAGCTTATGTTTTGATCATTCCCACAGGTTTTGGGCTTGCAAGCTTCGAACTTTGGATCCACTGAAGAGAAAGTGATTGTGGTTAGGAGAGAGAAGCAGATGATGTATGAGTGAATAAGGGATCTTGAGTTCATTTGGGATGCTCAAGAAAAGGGTATGAGAAGAGATGGAAGGAAAATAGAGAAGAAGAAAATTATTAAAATGAGATTATTGAGAAGTGTGAGGATAGGATAGGACAATGGATTTGACATGCAATTGGAGTTGAAGGTGGCTGGCTACGTTGTTCTTTTTATCTGCCTCATATCTTAGACTTTTGAATGAATCTTCCCTATAAAGGCCTACTTTACCTAAATGCGCAAATGGGGCATCGTAGCCAAGTTGAACAACTTGGCCAACTTTAGTGCTTTGGTCCTCTCAAGTTGCAATATCTACACGGTAGAACATAAGTGACATTGAATTTTTGGAGAGAAGAGAGAGAAAGATTTATTGGTTTTATATAAGTTCATAATTGCCCATCTTATTCTGCTAATCATGATAATTAAAGGCACAAATGTCCCTTTCCAAATACCTAACGTAGTGTTCGTTTGTTTTATTGACACGTTGAATTATTTTTTATTCCTTTATCATCTCTTTCTACATTGGCCCCGTCGAACACTCGAGAACAAGGCAGTCAAAATCGGGATTTTAATTAAAATTAGAAAAAGAATAAAAAATCATAAATCGTAAAATCGTAATATAAATTGTAGATTTTACATGCGCTCTAAAATTAAATTTTTATATACATATGCTTGTATAAAAAAAATTAAGAAAAATAGACTACCTGCCACCATCCTTATACATTTGCATACAATTGTCACAGTCTAAGGGTCTAAGCTAATAAATCATTCAAGTTATTATCATCGAAGACATTCTGTTTCACATGATCTTCAACTACATCATTTAAAATTATCTTCATCTAAACTTTTATCATGAGATAAAGTTCCTTCATTTTTCACAATTCATTCATCTTCGGATGAAACATTAGTAATGCTATATTCAACAATTTTTCTAACTTACTTAACAACATTTTAAAATTGGGATTTAAATCTTAAAATCGGAACTTAAATAAATATCTAAATCGAAATTTTATATTAAAAAGGATTTTAAGTGAAATATAAATCATTTTAGCAAAAATAAATCATTAAAATCGGGATTTTAAAATCATACTTTTAAGATTTGAAATTACAAAGTAAGATTAAATATTGTGGACCATGATGATGTCATGTGTTTGTAATGAGATAACTACTTAGATCATTCAAACTTTTGAAATTACAAAGTAAGATTAAATATTGTGGAGCGGGCATGATGATGTCCTGTGTTTGTAATTCTGAAAGAGGTCTTCAACATGTCACTATCAACACTAATCACAACACTCAAAGGGTGACTTATAATTTTCTGAGGTATGCCAACTTGGTTTGTTTAATATATTTCAGTTCTTATTCTTATTGGCAAAGGTCATTCAATTTCAAGCAGATAGTTTTTTTCCTCTGTTCCTTGTAATTAATTAATTCCTCTACTAGAATTTGCAAAAACAGAATATTAAATGTTACGTAAGTTTTCACATATTAAAGTTATGTTAAATAAAAAGGAAATAGATATAGACAATTCAACTAAGATTACACCGATGTTGACAATGAACACCATCAATGCTTGTTTAATATATAGGAGGAAGGAGAGGCTAACCTGGTTGTGTTAGTGCATCATCACATATCATAGATTGAACTTTATCAGGGCAATAGCATCTAAAAGCATATACACGTGGGTCTTGGTCGAACCCGCACCTCCCTCCACTGCTCTTGCACTTACCGCAATTACTTGCTGTCCAATTCAACACAAACCCTCTTTTCAATGCATCTTCAATTCCTCCTTTATCATCTTCTACTCTCGTGCTCACCACCCCACCCTTGCAATTCTCATATGCTATGCTCAATTTTGGATCTTCCCCATACAAGGCCACAACTGAACTCGTTTTGTTTTCTCCATAACACATAATCATAATATCTTTCATTCCTTGAAGCATCGACCGTGAGTCACAGCCTTGGAACAATAACACCTCCTTTTGCATGGAAGCAACACTGAACCTTCTACTATATTGGCTGAAATTGTGTATTGGAGCAACGCATTCAGTGGTGTTTGGTTTTGAAAACGCAGGGATGGACACTCGAAGTGACTCGCTGTCGTAGAAAATCTCGTCGACGATGTATTGTGTTCTTGACGTGTTGAGAATTGGGAAGCCATTGTGGTCACAAGTGAGTTCAAATCTAGGGTACCCACAAAAGGGTTCTTGTTTTCCTTTGATGTAGAACGGGTAGCTTATGTTTTTGCCATTCCCACATGTTTGGGGCTTACAAGCTTCGAACTTTGGATCCACAGAACAGAAAGTGATTCTGGTGAGGATAGAGAAGATGATGATGTATGAGTGAATAAGAGAAGAAGAGAAGAGGGTTCTCTGTTCCATTTGGGATGTTTCAAAGATGAGGACATGCAGTGAGTGTGAGAGGGAATGGATGAGAAGAAGAGTATAAAAAAAAAATATGAGATTGCGTGAGGTAGGGTGTGGGTTTGAACTGTTGTTTATGTCTCTGACAATTTTTTTAGTCTTAGGATGATAGTCCAGTTAATTGTGCTTCCTTACCTCATATATTAGACCGTTGAATGAACGAGGGACATTTTCAATGACTTCAATTCCACCACCGACACCGTGTTTGAATTACAGAGGGCGTGACCCACCTGCACTATATATTTCCATTTTCAGCTTTTTACCTCATTTCCACCCTCTCATCCTCTCTCTAAACCTCTTCCTCCTCCTTCCCTCTAAAGTGATTTTGGAAGGTTTTGCGTAGCGAAGCTTTGTCTCTCTCGTGTAAGTCCCTATTTATTGTTTATTTTTTTATTAATAGCAATTAATATATGATAGTTATTAGTGACTTAGATAATAGTTAGGGTGTTAGAAAAAAATATTAGTGACTTTATTTAATTGTTAGGGTGTTAGAAAAAAATATTAGTGACTTTATTTAATTGTTAGGGGGTTAGAAAAATGTTAGTGACTTTATTTAACTGTTAGGGGGTAGAATAAAATATTAGTGACTTTATTTAATTGTTAGGGGTTTAGAAAAATATTAGTGACTTTATTTAACTGTTAAGGAGTTAGAAAAATATTAGTGACTTTATTTAACTATTAGGAGGTTAGAAAAATATTAGTTACTTTCTTTAATAAAGTTAGGAGGTTAGAAAAATATTAGTGACTTGCAAACGTATTGACCTTTCAATTAACCACATTATAATTAGGGTTTGTAAAAAAAAACATACCGTATCCAATATTAATTTAAATTTGATTTGAATTATTTAATGTATTGACTCAATATATTTTTTAGAATAATGTAATGTTAAATGAATTAATTGTCAATGATATTAATTTAATTGAAATTAATATAACATTTGAAGTTAGTTAAATGCTATGTAATTAAGTGAAATTAAATTTTATTTAGTGTAAATTAATATAATATCAAT
Source organism: Gastrolobium villosum (assembly GCA_032173675.1). Taxonomy (NCBI): domain Eukaryota; kingdom Viridiplantae; phylum Streptophyta; class Magnoliopsida; order Fabales; family Fabaceae; genus Gastrolobium; species Gastrolobium villosum. The sequence continues at coordinate 106,387 of JAVKPL010002304.1, forward strand.
AGTAATTTGGGTACATTATTTTTCATTTGTAGTAGAATTCTCTATTATGGCTCATTCGTCTTCATCAGAGTCCTCACGCTCTGGATCCGATGGTGATCTTGAGCCATCTGATCCTTGTACGCATGTACTTCTTGGCCCATATAGGTGGGAGGTACTACGTAAGAGGACACAGCGCACTCACGTTTCACAACTTGTGTGGAACGAGGATAAGGTCAGGGCGTTAAAGACAAGGCGAGGTAAACTTCGGGGGGGGGGGGGGGACCCCATCACGATGATATACCAGACGTTGTCGCCAACTATTTGACACAGGCTGGGTTCATACACGTGGCACGTATGAGTCATATTCAGGTATGTAATTTTTAAAATTACTTAATTAAATTATCGTATGCGGACTTTGTATAATTGTTGTTTTTCCTTCAGATCGATACCCCAATGATCTCTGCTTTGGTTGAGCGGTGGAGACCAGAGACACATACGTTTCACATGACCCAGGGAGAGATGGCCATTACATTACAGGACGTGGCTGGTATACTTGGTTTGCCTACTGACGGGCAAGCAGTTACCGGAGCTATAGCATTGAATTGGATTGCTATGTGTCAGCAGATTTTTGGGACTGCCCCTGTTGCAGGCACAGACATTCACAGAGGCGATCTATGAATTTCTTACTTAGACGGGATATATGCTGATTGGTTTCCAGTAGCACACAATCCTTAGGAGGTGAGGCGTTACACTAAGGCACATATTTTGCGGTTATTAGGCTCATGGTTAGTGTGTGACAGATCAGGTGGGAGTAAAATTGTTTGTCGTTACGTTCCACTGCTAGTAGGGGACTTTACGGACATTGGCGGATACAGTTGGGGGTCTGCAGTTCTCGCCCATCTCTTTAGACATTTATGTGTGGCAACAAACCCCCGGACTGTTAATATGGGTGGTTGTCACGTATTACTACAGATATGGGCTTGGATTAGATTCCCCCCCATTTCACCACCCATCCCGCAGCCTACCCACCCCGAGTGGCATTTTGGTCACATGTATATTTTATTAACTCATATTGACTTATTTATTACATGTTCATTTTCCGTATGAGTATGATAATTTGTTACTTATTCTTTGACAGGTTTAATTCCCTACCTCCCTTTAAGCCACATGAACAGTCTTGGTATCGGGCAAACCTTGACACGCTTTATAGAGACGAGGTTTGTGCTAACTATTTAGTAATGGTTTTTAATTAATTTACATGTTATAGTTGGGGGGTAATTGTGTACCCGTTACTAATTTTTTTATATGAAGGTTGTGTGGCGGCCATATGGAGAGTACATGACAGCATTGTTTGTATCTGATCATGAGCGGTACTTATGGTTGGCCATTACTCCTATCATTTGCTTTCACACAGTTGAGTACGCTCAACCGGATAGATGTCTGCGACAATTTGGTTTAGATCAATATATGTGTAATGTGGAATTTCTGACCAAAAAGGATCAACAGATGCATCGCCTACATGTACTACTTAATAAAAATAATAGAATTGAATTATTTTCTTAATGGCTAATTGCAACATCCAAACACACAGTATATTAATTGATAGCATACCTTCAGGATGTTCTGGTGCTTGACTCGATGTTGTATCATGATGTACAACGATACGAGATTCCCCCAAATCATGCCATGGTTGAAGTTCAGTACCAGACCTGACACATTCTTCGTCATTGTCCGATGCACTCGCATCTTCTGCAAGAAGACGATCCTCCATTGCAATATTTTCTTCATCATCTTCGTCATACTCCTCATCCATAACCCAAGTAGGATCATGTTCATCTTCATCAAACATGTTAACAGCAGGAGCAACAGATGAGGATGCAATAAGAGGAGAAGTAGACCTAACTGACCTCATTGGTATAACAACTTCCTCCGCGGTGGTAGTATCCACATACAACTCTAGGAAATCCTTTCGGGACTGGTTCGAGAACTCTTCCATTACCATATCGATGTCTTCATCATCGACCACTTGCAAGCTAATGTATTGTTCACGTTGCCATAATCTTGCCATGACTAGAGTGATCAATTGGTTGTCTTGAAGACATAATTTTTGACGTATTTTCTGATGCAGCTCTGCAACCGTTAAGTTTCGTTTAATACGTGATGGCCTTTTCTCCCCTGCAAAAATAACACCACGACGACCTTCTTCTATCCTACCGTTAAAATAAAGAACAACACGAATAGTATCAGAATTCGCACTCATTTTAAAAATCAAAGTATTAAAAGATAAAAAAAACGAGTAAACAAGTGCAAACTATTAGAGAGTTTAAGCATAACAATGAGAGAGTTGTGAAGAGTGTGTAGGGGGTGGATGTTTAAATAAAGTGCAGTTTAGTCACTCACGCCCAGGATTGGGCATGACCTTCCAGTGGGTCACGCCCTCTGTTGGGCGTATTACCCCTATGAGTCACGCCATCCCATGGGCGTGTCTCTCTCCTGCTTAGTCACGCCCTGTTTTGGGCGTGTTCCTCAGGCTGGTCACGCCCTCTACAGGGCGTGTCCCTCTCCTGCTGGTCACGCCCTCCTTTGGGCGTGTTTGAGTGCTATAGTTTTGTAATATTTTGTAAAACGACTACTTTTTCATAATTTTTTATTAAAAAAACAATAAATTAATTTTTTTGCCGTATTGAAATTTTGACTTGTAAAATTGATGATGTGAAATTATTTCTTTAAAATTATTTGTAACATCCTCTCCAATTGATTAGAATAAAGGGTATCACATTAATTTTTAAATGAATTTATAATGCAGTGGATATGAAATAAGGCATATGATAAAATATTCTTAAAATTTAATTATACAGAAGTCAAGTTCACTATTACATCAGAAATAAATCATAATCTAGACTGAAAAGAAACATTTTCTTTCTATTAATTTGCTCCACTGAATTCCGTGCCTTATGGTAAGGGACACCTTATCACGGCGTGTAGTCTTCAAAGTCATTAATCATAGTGCTTTACCTATTCCAAAGCTACACATACTGGCTTGTTTATTCTGGAAAGGTTAGCATAAAAACAAACATGCGTGAGATAAATCTCAGTAATATTGGGATTTTCAAACTATAACCAATCCAACTATTTTAATGGAAAATATCATTCTCACAGAATAATTTTATAATAAGAAAATAATATCATAAACAATAAATATAAGCCCAGACCTTTGTGGGTTCTTCATTTAGTCATACCCAAAATTTTGTGGGTTCTAGATACAAACACATATAAGAAAGTGTAATCTTTAACTGAAATGACTAATGCTCAATTTTGGAGCGCCCAAATTCTGTGAGTTCTGTATGTGAATGGTTCTGTATGACCGAGCTCGAGTCATGATAAGGTATCCCTTACCGTATTCCCTTGTGGGTCAGTTACAACAGAATCATTCAGTAAAAGAGTACATATTCTGTTACTATCCGTTTGATACCAAAGGAACCTTTTAGTTCTATAATCTTGTTACTCATCATTCTAATAATCAATATTAATAATTTCATCAAATTCACAAAATTAAAGATAGAGAGTAAAGCAAAAGAGTAGAAAGAATCCATAAATTTTTTTTGGTAGAGTAACGACATCTTTATAACTTTAAAAGAAATAACTTTAAACATAACATAGATAATAACATAACTAATATAGTTTTCTAAAAATAGAACCAACATAGCTTTGTTAAAATACCATTAAAAATCAACTTTAATTTTCATAATATGGTTATGATTCCCCAAATTTAAAGTGAAAGAGAATAACCATACAAAGGTTAAAATAAATATAAAATATTAAATTTGAGAAATCATGACCATACAAAGATAAAAATAAATATAACCGTTGGATCAACATAAGCGATTTAATGGTGAGATTGATTGGTAGTAACATGGTAGTAACACAACTTGGTTATTACAATATCCTTCCCCTTCTAAAATATCTAAAAATTAACTTTTAGAATCCTGCTCCCTCTCTCTCTTTCTTTTTCCTTCTTTTTTCTCTTCCTCTTCCTCTTCCTATCTCTCTCTTCCTCTTCCTATCCTTCCCCTTCTATTTTCTTTTTCCTTCTACTTCTTACGCTTAAGTTTTCAAAAAAGGAATGTAATCATTACTTTTTATAAAAATCTAAAGAATCTAATCATTACCTTTATAAATATATAAGGAATCTTTATCATTACATTTATAAAAATCTAAGGAATCTAATCCTTACTTCAATAAATATCTAAGAAATCTTAATTATTACGTTTATAAAAATCTAAAGAATTTAATCATTACTTTTATAAATATATAAGATATTTTATTCTAAATATTTAAGATATTTTATATTATATTATATTATATATTTTTAATATCAAAGATGTTTTTTATTTTATTTTATTATTATTATTACTTTGAATATTACATTATTTATTTCCAAACATATTATAACTTGACTGCTTTGTTTCTTATAGTTGAAATGTATATTGTTATGGACGAAAACTTGAGCTGTATGTACTGTGCGTATATGGGTTTATCATCTATTATTTAACATATTATAAAAAATTTTTACACACACATTATTTATTTCCAAAGATATTATAACTTGACTGCTTTGTTTCTTATACATAACATGTATATTGTTATGGACAATATAACTCTTATAAAACCCTATATATATATAGTATATATATCCTGTGACAATGGACATAAATGCTGAATTATTATTGGATAAGAAATAAAGATGGGGATTTTGATTTGATCATTTTGATTGATTGCTAGTCATGGACTAGCTTAAAATTTATGAAATACACGAGATAATATAAAATAAAATAAATAAAGATATATGAATAATAAATATATAATAATAGCATTAAATTTTTTTCGTTATTATAAAAGTTTTTTGTTAATTTTAAAAGTTATTTATTTTAACTTGATTATATATAATCCTTTAATTTAATTAATTTTATATGTAATTGACAAGAAATATTAAACAAAATCAATTTTTTTTAATAATATCACCGTCTAGTTTATAAGTTTGGTGACGAGTAAACTTGAAGAATGGAATAATGTTTATTCAATTATTGTCTTATAAAATAACATTGATATGTAATAATATCAATTTTTTATTATTACACTAACAAATATATATTATAGACCATAAAAATTTCGTATTTTTCTTCATTTTGTATACCACTCTCATTGGCTACGATTATTATTTAGTTACCGAATGCTCTTTTATTAAATTGGTTTTTCTTTTTTACATTAAATTTTGGTCAATTTCAGATAAATACGATTGTCAGGTGTCTTTTATCTATAGAGAGGGTAGTAGACGAAGCAGTAATAACGCACGAAAGGAATATTATTTATCAGCTTAGGCCAAAGTGTCTTGATAATCATTTTTACGGATTTAAAGGGGGTGACTTTGGATCTCATTTTATCTTTTTTCCATTTCTTTTTGTTCTGTCCTTATGTACTAAAAAATAAATGAAAAAGAACTTTAAAAAAATAAAATAAAATATTAAAAACTTATTCCCTAACGAGTTTAATAATCTTGAGAGTTGAGCGTTTCCTCCATTAATATGGATTCAACTGGATTAGTTGGAATAAGATATAAATACTTAAAACCTTAAAATTTTGGGTTGGAGTGGTTTTTTAATATGGTATCAGAGCTTGAGTGACCATGAGGTCACGAGTTCGATCCACACCGCCTCACATTCAGGAATTACGAAAAACACAAGGCAGATAAAAAGAATGAGCTTGTGCAGCACAAGGCAAACCAATAATGGCTTGTGCCATATTCCACGCTTCAAGCCCAAAGAGCTCTTGCGTGAGGGAGTGTGTAAGAGAATATAATATAAATCATTAAAAAAAATACCGTCACTTAAAAACCTTAAAGTTTTGACCTTTTGGGTTGAAGTGATTCTTTAACATATAATCAGTTTGGACAAAAGAATTAACAGGTTATTTAAATTGTTTCTGGGCCGAACCTTGGAGGAATTTGGGCCGAACCTCAACATGGATTGAGTTTAAACTCGGTCCAACCTCTATTTCGAGGCCCACTTAATATAAAAATATTAAGTTGTTTCTGGTTCCTTGCTTTCGGAAAGTTTCTGGTTCTGTCGTTCTGATTACTTGGGAAAGAGGAACGCAGTGTGAGCTTGCATGTAACGTAACAGGTTTGCGATCATTCATCTCTTACATCGGTTTATTCTTCTCTTTAAGATGTTCTCCGAAAGCCCTAATTTTGGTGATGGGTTCTATGCATTTTTCTCCATTTGTCATTTTCAAGGAGAGTTTCTATACAATTTGGTTCCTCTGCCGTGGAATTTAAATGCTTTCTGGCTTTGCAAGTTTGCGAGTCATTTTCTGTACCTTATTGGATTTGCATTCTTAGATTGAGTGAGAATCGTTATTTGACATAACATAATGGTTTTGATAGCATGTAACTCTACATGTTGATAGTGATTGTAGTGGTTATTATTGGCAACCCTCGAGAATTGGATAACTTTGTACAAAATAGAGTAAAATATGTTTAGTGAACTCTCAGAGAATAAAACTAAGAGGAAAAATGTAATCTTTTTGTTTTTCTCTTTGGTTACTTTGTTATGTTTACTATTGGGTTTCAAGTTTTAATTAATTTAGAGTTTAGCTTTATCTTGAAGTTGTCTGGAGACCGTGGACTCGATTAGCTTTGGCTCATCGAAGAATATCCATGACTGAGCAAGTACTGTTTCTGTATTTCTCTGTCATTCTGTCCTAATTTCATCATCAAGACAACATCCCTCTTAATCTCTTATAGATAGGAACTGTTTCCTCTTATTCTTGCTAAATTTCATTAGACATCTTATATGGAATTGTATAAGTTCTGATTGTTTTATGTGGATTAGTGTAGTGATGTATTAGCACAATCATCGATCTCATAGAAAAATAATAATGACTATTTAACCAAAGCCCATTGTATTCTCCAAAACCCATTAAGCTTGGTACAAGCTTCTATCCTAAGGAAATTGTAAAGCATGTCTAATCTAATATTAATCTTTTCATTGCACATTTGATGCCTAATTCACTCTTAAACATCAAGCAGGATGCATCCATTGCTGTTGGAAGCAATCAACAGAAGAATTATTGCCAAAAGGATGAAAAGAAGAAATAGAAAAAGAAAATTGAAAGAGAAATTTTATGTGACTTGGTTGAGTATCCCTTCATTGCTTTCGGGACCTAGCAAGAGAAGATTTATTGCCAAATGCAGAAAAACAAGACACAGAAAAAAAAGAGAATTTGAAAAGAAATGCTCTGCAGATTGGTCTAGTCTCCCTCCGGGTATAATCGAGACTGTTGCTGAAAAACTGACTTTAATTGATTGCTTATCCATCAGCAAAGTTTGTAGGAGTTGGAATACCGTTCTTGGTGAAGAACTTCCTAGTTGGCAAAGGCATGGGTTTCCTTGGCTTTTGGTGTCAGGTCAGCAGAACAAAGAGATTAGAACTTGTATCAGTATATTGGAGAATCGTGTTTGGGAGTTGGAATTATCAGAGGCAAATGGAAAGTATTGTTGGGGATCATTTCGTGATTGGTTGATTATGGTAAAAGATCTTGACAGTTTCTATCTTGAAGTTAGCTTGTTGAATCCATTTTCAAGAAGGCAAATCAGTCTTCCTGAAATATGGAACTTCTACCACAAGATGGTGCTGTCAGGGCTTCCATCTGAGAATGACTTTATTTGTATGCTTCTACACAGCCAGTACCGGGAGCTGGCATTTTGGGTTCCAGGAGCACAGTCATGGCATAAGCATAAACTAACAGGTCAGCCGACTCAGCCGTTTGAGGATGCTGTATTTTGTAATGGAAGTTTTTATCTCCTGGGTGATGGATTTAACATATGGCAAATTGATGTTAAAAGTATCTACTCTAGCATTAGTGAAGGTTATGATGGTTTTGGAACATTGTCTCAGATAGAAACAGTGTTTCATGAAGTAAAAAGTCCCGAGATATCTGTGTTTCAAGAGATATTACAGATTTATGATGACAATCAAATTTTAAAATATCTTGTGGAGTCTCGTGGGGAGCTTTTGCTTGTTTGTAGATATTTTAGTGCCAAACAAGATGTGGTGCTTGAGACCTGGAATTTCGAGGTATATTCATGGGATTACTGTCAGTCATCTTGGAAAAAGGTTGAGGATTTGGGGGATCAAATGATATTTTTGGGAAAATGTTGTTCAAAATCCTTCTCTGCAAAGGAACTTGGAGTTGGAGTTAGCAACAGCATATATTTCTGCAATGATCCAGCTGTTCCTTGGTGGAATGAGTGGGATTCTGATCATTTAAAAGGTATATCAGCTCGTCTTGGCTTCAATAAGGCTGATGGAAGAGACTGGGGCATTTTCAGGCTTGACAATAGGAATGGTGATATTTTTCTCTTCCATGGTGACATAGACAATTGGGCATACACTTGGTTTACTGCACCTTCATGGTGGTGTTGTAGGAATATTCCTGTGATAGGGAAGAGTTAATCATAGTCTAGCATGTTACAAATACATGCTCTGTGCGCTAATTGCTTTTATTTTGCGTCTGCCTAGAGTATTGTCTTTTGAAAGGCATATAATAAAAATGTTCATGTGAGTATTTGGTTGAAAAATGTTGTGTAAAAATTAAGAAATACCAAACACATGTGGAACTTTTTCTACTTCAGTAGACTTGGCTTTTATTTTGTATGAAGGTCTTTTTGATATGTTTGTCACCAAGTTTCTAAATTTCTCTCTCTCTCTCTCTCACTCACTCTCTACGCCAGTAGGTTTTGCTTTTTCGTGAATATTTTTGATCCTTTTATCCTGATGGGTGCAGATTGATGCTCCGATAACCTATCATTTTGAAGATGCCAAATGGGCAATGCATAAATGAATCTTGCTTTTGAGTTGTGGTTAGATCATAATCATTGCATAGAATAACAAAAGGAAGCGTTATTTTCAGAGCAAAAGCATCGATCTTGTGGTGGACCTTACTCATGTTTCATCTCCATTCTACACCACATTTTTTCTAAGAACCGACCCACCTCACAAGAAATCAAAGACACATACTTTGGCTACTATTGATTTTTTTTTTTTAAACAAAAATATTGGTCGGTGAATGCCAAATAGGAATTGATTAAGAAAGTATTGTATTGTCTTTTTTAAAAGTTACAAACTGAATCGATTTTTATAATTTTAATTATCGTTAATTTTTGTGTGATGACATATAAAAGTTCTTTTAATTAAATAGATGAGTATTAAAAAAGAGGATAACTTCATTTTCACCCTTTGTAATTTTATAGTCTATCATTTGACCTCATGTAATTTTAAGCTTGTCAATAAGACCCATTGTGATAATAAAAATGTATCATGTAATTCCTGTGATTTCAAAATATCATATATACCATTATTAGGGGTGTAAAACTGTAAATGGGTTAGGCCGGTCTACAGGGGCTACAACCTAGAACAGATCTAGACTTTTAAAAATACCTATTTAGAAAATAGACCATAGACTTTTTTGTACATGTCAGGCTTATAAGCCTACAGGCCGGCCTATATTATATTACTTATTTAAAATATAATAAATAAAATTATTATTTTAATAATTTTGAATAATAAAATTATTATTTTAGTTATTCTTTTAATTGTTGAATGTTTAATAGGCTTAAACAGGCTAGCAGGCCTAGGCCAAGGTTTTTATTTTTTAAATATAGGTCAAGTCAGACTTGTAATCTGGGGCATACACAGGCTAACAGGTCAGGCCATACCCAGTGTTTTTTACACAGGCCTGGCCTATTCAAGCCAAAGCCTAGCCTAGCCCATTTACACCCATTATTTGTCATGCATTACTTAAACTTGTGATCTTATAAAATATATTATAGGGATGCAATCAACTTACACCGGTATATGAACAATAAGTTTTATATCAAATTTTAACCGTTGATTTACGTTCATCTAATAATTGAGATTTATTAAGCTACACTCATTAATTAATTATTAATTTTCCATATATTATAACCTTTGGATACACATAAATCAATGATTAAGATTTTGCATAAGACTTATTATTCTTACACCGATATAAGATGATCATGCTCCATATATCTTTCTTACTTTTTATCTTATATTATTGGGATTTATTTTTCTTATGCCCCATATATATTTCTTAATTTTAATCTTATATTATTGGGATTTATTTTTCTTATGTTGCATAAGAAAAAATTTATCTCCTACACTCACAAAATCAAGATGGGTCTCACTCTACTTTTTCTCTCTCTTCCCTTGAAAGTGGATCCCATTTATACAAACGAGTCGGTATGAGATAATTATTATCTCCTACTACATGAGAAAACTATTATCCTATATTATTATCATATTATAAGTTGAAATTATAATAAGATTAAGTATTAAAAATTAAAATTACATATTTATAATTTATTTTAAATATTATCTTAAACAAAAAACTATGTATCCAAAAATATAAATTTTTTATTTAAATTATGACCTGTCCAATATGATATGGGTTGTCCAATATATAATGGACTAAATCACACAATTGATGAGTGAAGGCTTTGAGTTTGGTGCTATATTTTGTAGGCTGATGATGTCTGTTTTGAGATTAGTTGAGGTTCAGCTTCCTTGGCGCAATGGCTCTTGCTGGGGGTACGTGCAATGGTACTTATGATATATTCTTAATGGAATTAGATAGATGTACCTAGGTATGGATCTCTGGTTTATATAGCAATTCTTATGTCGCCTTTGGTAGGCGGTATGTCTTTTGATTGGATGTTCTTGGACAGCAGACATATTTGTCTCAACTGGTACCTTTCTGGCTATACCCCTATACTCAGATGCACAGACGCGCACTTTTTTACAAATTTTGCGTGTCGGACACGATCCGACACTCTCGGACACGCGTCTGACACGCGGTCAACATTTGGGGACACGCGGTCAATTCTCCGACACGCAGTCAACATTTGGAGACACGCCCGGACACGTTTTTTTTTTATTATTTTTTTAATCTTAATTTTATTTTGTTAACTAAATATTAAAGAAATAATTTATAAATTAATTTTTTTCTATTATGAAATTTGACATTAAAAATTAACAAAGTACGAAAAATTATTTATACTTATATTTATGTTATGAAATTTAAATATTTGATTGGTTATATGACTTATTATGGACTCTTATATGTATTAAATAAAAATTATATTATATATATTAAAAATTATATTTAATATCAAAATGTGTTCCAACGTGTCGAAATATGATATTTTTTAAAATTAACGTGTCGGCGTGTCGTGTCGTGTCCCGTGTCCGTGCATCATAACCCCTATATGATGGGCTATCTTCTTAGAGTAGTGGAAAACTGATGCTATCTTTTGTGTGTTGGTTTGTGGCGCGGTGGCCCCTTGCTTTGTTATGGATTACTTCCTTAGTTTTTGAGTCACGTTTTAGGCGATTTAGACGTAAGAGACCATTGCGCCTTTGGATCTTTATGCACGATAGAGACATTGCGCATTTTATTGGGCCCATATGTTTCTGGGCCCATTCTAGGCTTTTAATCCTTTGTGGGCCTATTGTAGTTTATACATATCAAATTATATTAAAAAAAGTATTATAAATTTTATTTTAAACAGAATATTCATTTGTAGGAATAATTAATTTAAATTTAAATTTATTATTTATTATTTATTTTAAATTTAATTATAATTAATAATAATATTTCCCTTCTTACAAAGGGCTAAGTGATATATTTTTATAACTACAATGAATATAAGTTAAAATTTAAAATCACAAGGGATTAAAATGATATATTTTTGCTGTTGATTTCTTTGTGTCTAATAACTCACCAACTAAAGAATTAAAATTGTTAATTATACATAAAATTAACAACCAAAATTAAGAGGGGTCGTGGAGAGAATTAGCAAAAAATCACGGGAAATTCCTTTTTTCATTGACAGATGAGATTTAAAAAGTTAATTATACCGTTATAAAATAAGGGTAATATTTTTCTTATATTACATAAGAAAAATATTATTTTGTATACTCACATTTTTTCAAATGGATTTCATAAAATTATTTTTCTTTTGTTTTCAGTTTTTTTCTCTTCTATTTATTGTTTGAATAAGAAATAATAAATTTTTTATGTAATATAAAAAAAAGTGTTACTCATAAAATAATCATGACGTTTTATTATATGCTTCTATTCTTTATTAAGTAATATGGGAAAAAATTGTATGAGAATATGCACCTGATAACAAAGAGTGAGGCTCTCCAATGTTACTGCTCACTTCAATCTCACTCACCTCACTTTTTGCACGCTTCTTAAATTCTTCAAATTTACAGGTGTCAACATATCGATCCCCAACTTAGTCACTAATCCGAATGCCTTCCCTTTCCACCAATCACAGCTTGCTTTCGTCAAACCCCGGATAATGCTGCATAATCCGCCATCTCTGTTGTTCTAAAATACCCTCCATATAAGTCATTTATTACTACCCCACCCCAACGTAGTTTGTTTGAAAATAATGAATTGGTTTGGAATACACGCTAAAAAAACTTAAAAAAATTGTACATTAACATCCAAGTACGGGTAACAACTAATCGAGTATGATAGTAGAGATGATGTTTGTTTGTATTGATTTATTTAGAAAAAAAATGGAAAGATTATATTTATTATATTTTTTTCTTATTACTAAATCTCAACTGTTAATTTTTATTAATCTAATATTTGTAATTTATTAAAAATTAATAATTAATTAATAAATGTGATCTAATAAATTATAATCATTTGATTATGAAAATTAATAGTTAAGATTTTATAATAAGAGATTGTAAAAAAAAAAAAATAATAAGAATAACCTCATCCTTAAAAATGTGTTTAAATTTGTAAAGATAATTAGATAAAAAATTGAAAAAAATCATAACATAAGAAAATAGTTTTGGGATTTTTTCATTACCCTGAAAGTTGAATTAAACTGTTTTTTTTTTTTCTCTCAAGAGACTTCTTTAAACTTTTTTTTAAGTAAGATTAATTTTTCTCACCCCTAAGTATGTAGGTCATTTCCTTGATGGTTATTCTAGTCTATTATTAGTTTGGCACTAATAGATGCTGGTGCCTCGTGGGTCCAGAACACTCATGGGGCGTTTGATATGGGAATTTTTTTTAGAATAGTAAGGAAATGTAATAGATAGAGAAATGATTGGAAAGATGGATAAAGTGAAATAGGTAGAAAAATATAAAAAAAAGTTGTTTGGTGGGGGAAAACTTTATTGGGAAAATTAGGTAGTTTTATGAAATCAACAGTGCATTAAAAGTGCGATAACCGATTTTCCGAAAATCCCACCTTCAAATTGGGTTTTTAAATTGTGAGGATATCTATGTTTCTCATAAATCCATACTTCCTGGATATATGGGTTTTTGGAGAAAATATGTTGAAACAAACATGGTGTTTCTAAAAGCCATACTTGAAAAAGATAGATATCCTCAAAAAAATCATCCCAACCAAACACCACCTTAAGTGTGAATTTTCTTGACCCTAATATTAAAAATATACATTTTCTAATTATTTAAAAGTATGATAACTTACTTTTTATTAAAATTATTAAATAACATACTAACATATCATTTGATATAATATAATGCTCGCTCCATATATAGATTGTTAAATTCTAAAATCAACAGGTTAACTTTGATTTATTTATTTTTTTAGTTAAAATTAATAACTCACCCAATCTAAACTAATAGAACTTCTAAATCAAAAGACAAATATAAACCAAATTTAAGTTTTGAAATCTGTTTTTTTTTTCTTAATCTAAAACCATCTTTAAATCATTGTTAATAAACTTGGACATTGAGAACCGATTAACTAGTCATATAATAGATCTGATTGAAGCAACTACTCAGCCATGAATTGAACCCGGTGCATCCCAATGCGACCAGGTAAATTTTGGTGAAAATCGGTAACCCAGTCTGATTTATTTAAAAAAATTATAATTGACATATTTGAGTGATCTGTTGCTTATTGACTTATATATGTTATGTATCTACAATCATAATATTATCTCAATTATGCATTATGCAGGAAATTTTAATTTGATTTATAGTTAGAAATATCGTTTATTGAATACAAGCATTATATGTTTATTTGATCCTTTATTGCCAATAATATGTAATTTATTATTTTTTCTATTAAAATATTTAGAATTTATATATTTTTTAGCTATTTGAGTATGTTTATAATTTTTAAAAATAAATATAATCAACGAATTATGCGATTCAACCAATAACCTGCTAATTGAACCAATAACCCTAAGATCCAATACCTTAACCAGGGCAATACGAGCCAGTTTTAACAACATTGCTTTGAATAGACGCAAGGGTATCCCCATCCTCTCGGGGGCGAGACTAATTCCAACCGTGCATTGTCGGTCCTTTGCGGTGGTAGCACTACTCAATACGTTTTTTTCCATATCTAAGGCTCGAACTCGAGACCACGGGTTAAGGGAACTTAAACACCTTCCACATGAGCCAACGGGTTTGGGTTAACAACATTGCTTTAACAACGCGTTTGGTATGCGACTTATTTAGGAAAAGTTCTTATAATGAAAAGTTCTTTTTTATAAAAAAGAAAAAAGCTGAAAACTAGAAGCTTCTCGGAGGAGTTTTGTTTTAAGCTCTTATTTGTTTTTCATGTGTTTTTTTTTTAAATAAAGAGTTATAAAGATAGAGAGAGAAATAATTTTCTTGAAATACGTGCTTTTAAGTAACTTTTAAGCTAAATTTTTTATGTGATCATCAAACAATTTTTAACTTTAACTTATAAGTAGCTTATAGTTTAAAAAAGAGATGATCCAAACAAGTTATGAAACAACAAGAAAGCTGAGATGGAGAAAAATTAGTGCCACATTAAATGCTCTTATCTCTTGTATGGACCGGGGAATCAAAGATCATATGATTTGTGGAATTGTTGGCCGGTGGGGAAGAGAAATTTGAAACGCGAAAAAGTGGACAAATATTGGTCTACTAAATTGAAAAAAGTGGACAAATATTTTCGTTAATATTTCATAACCAACCAAATACAGTAAAATTAATTTTATTTTTATAAAAAAAATATGGGTTTACCAAATAATTTTCTAGTAACATTTCAGTAAAATATTTTTTCCGCTAATTCCGATAATAATTATTTTGCAGATAAATTTTTTTTCTCCTAACGTCCCCTAAATGTTTAAAACTAAGAATAAATCAATATTCAATATAGTTTTTAAAAGAAAAAAAAGAGAGAAAAAAAAAAGAAATGGTTTTCTACCTGTATGCACATCCGTTATTCGGAACCTGCTACGTTAGTATTTGTCTTTCCATTTTCCTCCATTGATTCTGCTTCATTTTATTTCATTCCCTTCGCATTCTTCCAACCCTCTCTGTATTTTTCTTTCCCCTTTCATCAAATTATCCCTTTGCTCTTTGTTCTTCCTCCCAAACCTTACTGCACTCTCCAAACAGATCCATTTTCTTCCTCCATACACCTTCGGGTGTTTACCCTTTTCCCTCTTTAATTCAACCCAAACATCCAAACCATAATCAAAACCCCCAAATTTCCCCCCAAACCCCATAACCAAACAGATCCTCATTCCTCCAATCAGATTGCTTACGAACAATCTCAAAACATTAAATAAATAATTATTAAACGAAAGCTTATCCAAAATCGTTGACCACATTCAGGGTTTATCGAAAACCAGATAAAGAAGTATTCTTTTTTTGGAGGTTTCGACTTTCGATTGTGTTATAGGAATGTTGGGTACTAGTGGGTTACACTACGGTCGTGGCCGCGGAGAGGACCGGTTCTACGAACCGGTTCAGGCGCGCCGGTTCATGCACAGTGTTGACAACGATATACTCCGTAGAGCTCACAGTGACGTCACGGCGAGCCGGTCGGCCAGAGAGAAATCGACCAGGGAGTCGGAGAACCGGACTGGTTCTGATGAGCCGAAGAAGCCGGTTGCCGTGCCGTCTTGCGAACCGGCGTCGAACCGGTTGAGTAATCTTGAGCGGTTCTTGCAGGCAATCACGCCTTCTGTGCCTGCTCAGTATTTATCTAAGGTTTGGTTTTTGTTTAAACTTTTTTGTTGCTGGCACGCTTGGTTTTTTTGGTTTTTCTGTGTAATGCACTTTGTTTATTAGTTTTTTTGAGAAATGACAGTGATTTTAGTTAAGATTAGTAATTTTTTATTTAAAATTTAAATTAAAAAAAATTACTCACATTCTTTGTTCTTGATTTTGATTGTGTATCTTTTTCTTTCACTTAAGAGAACACAATTCTATGTCCTTTAAAAGAACAGATATCAGGACCCTAGTTTTTTTTAGTAGCTAGAGAGTGTTGTTGAAAGTTGAACTGGGTTGGGCTAGTGAAGGACTCGCGTTTATTTTGTTTAGTTATTTATTGTTGTCTAGTACTTGTTTGGTGCGTTAAAACTTACTTCTATGTTTATGACTTAATAGGGGTACCCTTTTATTGGTTGGACTCTTTATTTTTTAGGTATCAATTTTGGGGGGGAAGGGTAGCGAAGGAAAGGAAAGGTTAATCTTTGGTTTCTAAATTGGGAGATGTATAAAATGTTTATAAATATTAATAAGGGATTGATTAAAAATTAATTTGGGATAAAGGTGTTGTTGATGTTGATGTTGATGTTGATTGATTAAAAGGTTACATGATAAATTCTCAATTTATTCCTTTTTTGTTTGCTATATCACTTCTGGGTGGTTACTATCCTAAGAAAAGGAAAATGGAGGATGACAGCTATGAACATCCACCTCTTTTGACATTGCCTTTATCCCTAATTTGTTGGGGTACACAATCAATGAATCCATGTAAAAGCAAGAACAGATTAAGAAAAAATAAATATTAAATAAGAAAAATTAATACAAATACATACATATATATAGGGGAAGGATCCGTTTACAAATTTTTTTTACAAATTTTTGCAAATTACACTATGTACTCCCGGGAGAACATAGTGTAGTTTGTAAGAGTTTGTAAACAAAAAGTTTGTAAATATAACCCTCCCCCTATATATATATATATATATATATATATATATATATATATATATATATATTAGAGAAAATGAATTAAATGTGTTTCATGTTTTGATCTTGGGGAACTAGGTTGTTGTACATGTGAAAGCTGGTTATCCTTCAATTTTGATTGTAAATTGAATATTGCAGAGGTCCACGCGAGGATTTCACATGAGTAATGTGGAGTTTCAGCCATACTTTGTTCTTGGTGATCTATGGGAATCTTTCAGGGAGTGGAGTGCATATGGTGCTGGAGTGCCACTTGTACTGAATGACAATGATAGTGTTGTTCAATATTATGTCCCCTATCTTTCTGGAATTCAAATATATGCCACAACTGTGAAGCCTTCTTTACAGTCAAGGTATACTGCTTTCTTTTTACCCTATTTTTTGTTAACTAATTTTCTTTGACATAAAATTTGGTGGTAACATTGGCTGGTTGGGTGTATTTGTGCTTTTTTGGTGTAAATATTTACCTTATAGGCTTATACAACTAAATACTTTTTATACTTGGTTATGATTTAAAAGTTTCTGCAGGGGATTGGCATGCCCTGCCTCCTGTTTCTTGATCACTTTGATGTGATAACGGTATGCATGTGTGTGTGACAAAGCATTTTTCTTGTTTTCTTGTCTGAAAAATTATTATGGTATTGGCTTGTTTTTGGAACTTAAAATGTAGTACCGTAGTAGAATGCTAAAATGTAGTTTTTCTGAACAAGAACTGTGAAATTGTTTTGATAAATTTTCTCAGCACTTCAATGTTGTATACTATTTTAATATGCTTACAGAGGCTCTTATAAGTATGCTTTATCATTATGCATATAAATTCTTTCTATTTGATCTCTTACAACAGCTTGACTTTGTTTATTTCTTAAACTGGAAATATTAGATATTAATTTGTAACCATAATTTATTGTGGTTGTTTATGCCAATGTGTTCTTACAAACAGTTGTTTGTGCTTTTTTGTGGTTGTCTTATATTGATCATTTTTTCCTTCGTTCACTTCATACTTTATTGGGTTGTTTCTTTTGGCATACTGTTACGTTATATATATATATATATATATATATATATATATATATATATATTGCTTAAAAAGTATTTCTGTCTTTGAGGTATTTACTATCTTTGCACTATTTGAAACGTGTGAATCTAAATACAAGGCAACAATACAGAAGATTTGGGTAGACAATGTTTAAATTTTGATAGCAGGTGCCTTATGGATTTCAAATTTTCAGTGTATTGCAGGATTAATTTAAGCTCATGCCTCTTTTTTTTTTTATTGCTTGGAATTCAGATCATGATGTTATTGGTGCTTACAAATTTGCATAGTATAGGCATTTACTCAGTTGGATGATTTAAGCTAATGGATAACTATAATTATTAGGTTTTGTTTATCTGAAATTTGCATGTGGTGCTTATGCTTCAGCACTGCATTGTTCTCAGTTTTGTGTATGACAATAATACCATTTTGGTAGGCAACTATGCGAGGACAGCGACAGTGATTTCAGGGACTCCAGTAGTGATGGTAGCAGTGATTGTGAACCTGAAAGAGGATTTAAATGCTTAAGTGAGCATAGGAATCTTCTCCATCTGTCAGATGAGATACCTCATTGGATGGACAGATTATCTTTGAGAGACCACCCTACTGTCCCTCAAGATGGCTCTTCTAGTGATGATGGTGAATCTGTCAATTCTCAAGGCTACCTACTTTTTGAGTATCTTGAACAGGACCCTCCTTACAGCCGTGAGCCTTTGGCTGATAAAGTGCGCTTAATCTCTCTTCATTGTCCCATCATTACCTTCTTCAATTTTACTGAAACATTTCTGGTCATTCATGATCACTATTCTTTCTTGTTTAGCCTTTTGATTATATTTGCTGTTGTGTATGGGGACAGATATTGGACCTTGCATTTCGTTTTCCTGAGCTGGCAACACTTAGAAGTTGTGATATACTACCATCTAGTTGGATATCTGTTGCATGGTATTTTTCTATACTTCTGTGCTTTCATTTTTCAGCTTTTAGGTATATAAGGGACTGATCTTTTGTATGCTTTACTTGTAGGTATCCGATTTACAGGATACCCACTGGTCCAACATTGAAAGATCTTGATGCTTGCTTTTTGACATACCACTCTCTTTATACATCTATGGGAGGTAGGATGGGTTTTTACTTCATTTCTGTTTTGCTGGACTTTGCTTTATAATAAAGTTTGAGAAAAATTACAGTGTATTTTAGTTTGAGCCAAAAGATTGTTGTTACATTTATAGGCTGTTAGCAGGAATCATTAACTAGTTCATGATATGTTATTTATAGTTACTATGGAGTATTAAATTACTTTAGAATATCTCCTTCCCCCTCTATATATATCTGTATACCTGATATCCAAAATCCATATCTTCAACCTTCCTCGGTTCAAAATCATTTGAGTATATGGCTATTTGGTAATACATTGGGAGCTGATAATTGATCTTTCTTCCTCTATTTGGTTCTTGAGATGCTTGAATGACTACCGCAACACATCATTATCTGCTTAACAAACTTGGTCCTGATAATGCGCAGTTAAATTTGTGGTCAGTTTATTCCTAATAAAATTGTAAAATGTATTCTTTATGTCTCTCTGCATTTAAAATTCTTATTATGTCATTTGGATTAGTGGGATTCTTCACTTTCCCTCAACTTCTACTGCAAAATCTTAATTTTTATCTTGGGCAATATTTCTATTTAAGCATACATAGCCAGTTCTAGGTGCATAGTAATGATTTCTGGAGCTTAATTATTATGGGATGCAATTGTCTGTCTTTGAGAACCAGTTGTCCGCTTTTTTGTTTTTCATCAGTTGGCTTTAATGGAGCATTATTCCTTTCAGGTTTACCAAGAGTGCAAGCTCCTGTAGTGTCATACCCTAGTGATATGGATGGTGTCCCTAAGATGTCCTTACCTGCTTTTGGTCTTGCTTCGTACAAGTTCAAAGGATCTCTGTGGACTCCTAATGGTGGATTTGAGCGCCAACTAGCTACCTCTCTTGTGCAGGCTGCTGACGATTGGTTAAGACTGCTTCAGGTCAATCACCCAGATTTCATGTTTTTCAGCCGTAGATGATATTAAGGTGTGCTTGTAACTACTTTTCTTCGGCCATTATGAAGTTGGGCCTAACTATTTGCCAGTACCAGCTTGGCCTATATTTTAAATGTTATAACTTAATGAAATCAGAGTTACTCACCTAATCGACAGAAGAAAAAATGTAAAAAAGAAAGAGAGATGTTAAGCCGTCCTTTGTGACTCGCTGCTATAATAAAAAGTAATGGGAAGAAAGCCAGCGAAGCTCTGGATAAACATCATTATGAAGGCTTCTTCAGAATATGTTCATGGTGGATGTATAGATTAAGAGAAGATTCAGATGTGTTACCTGTTATGAGGTGGTTTTGTTAGCTAACATTAGTTCGAAGCCCCACACCAGTTGTTTCTTGTCTTTGTCCAACTATATTTATGTTGGTAACTGGTAAGGTTATGTTATAGAGAACAGGCTGTATTTTCTGTCCTGATGTCAATATTTACTTACACCTAGCTTTAATTTATGGGGGACATTGCTGAAAGTGGTCTTTAGGGGTAATCATTTGAATTCTAACAGTTCACTTTCTTAGCTGCGTTACGTGTAGAACACTTTTTTTTTCTTTTCTGGAATTTTGATACCAACGAAATTGGTTTTAGTTGGTTGAAATTTTAGGTTTTGATTAATTCCTTTACTAATGGTGTTAATTGATTCTAAAATAGTTTATAGGCAGGTACCATGCTCGACTATAATTTATATCATGAGGGGCAGCATGTTATCTTTCCTGTTAATTGGACTTAAGATTTGCTTTGTATTTCAATGGAGCATTGATCTGACATAGAATGGAGTAAGACTAAGTGATAAACTTGGCCAATTTTAAGCTAGAGGTTTCTGTTACTTATTTGTGTTACTCAAATGAATTATTCGCTTTAGTCTTAATTCAAGATTCGCTTAATAAGAAATACTGGTTATTTTCTTTTTGGCCCAGGTTTAGCTTGTCTAGAGTCAATATACTAGAGTGTAATGAGTCAATATATAGTCTTGTATTAATTGAATGTTTTTGACTTTCAACGTAGTTATAGTGAAGGCGCATATTGCCATTGGTTGGAATGAAGGTGCATGGAATGAATGAAATTAAAAAAAATTACTCCTCAATGTTAAAAGGGATTAATGCATCGGAAGTTTTCAAATTGTGTATTTGTAATTATGATGATTTCATCTAATCACTCATACGCTATACTTAGGGTTGCATCTCTCACTAAATTGGCAATCAATTAAAGTTAGACTTGAGCGTCAATTGGAAAGAACCAACCATACAGTATCATCTATTGGGCACAATTTTGTTTCATTTAATCTAGAAAAATTTCAATGCATGTGGACCATCAACTCGGTGCTCCTTTTTATTAAAAAGAGTTTTTTTTTTTCCTTTTTACCAATATTTCCTTTTTATATTTTTTTAAAAAATTCTAAAAATATTCCTTTTTTTACTAAAAAGGAGCATCAAGTTCGCTGCTCGTAACGTATTGAAATTTTTCTCCATTTAATCGAGTTGCAAGTACACTTAGGACACGATAATTGCAAGTACACTTTGGGTGAAAAGACCACTCGTCTTGAAAATGTCGAGTTGCAAGACTACACATTTTTCCCCCCATCTAATTTGGGGGCTACAAGATTTCCACTGCCTCTTAAATCTCACGTTTTTCTAGCTTCTCCAAATTGCCCATTTCCGTTTAATCTCTTGTCATTTACGCTTCTATAGCGAATTAATTGATTTGCTATATTGCATCTATGCATGCATGGATAAAATGTCACTTCATGTTGAAAATGTCATGGAATGAATTTATATGATTCATATTACAATAAATAACTGAGTTTCAACCCGACTAGTATGATAAATATTATTACAAGGCATTAAATTTGTTGGCATCATAGCAGTTCAATCTATTTGGACTGTGGTAGCGCGTCAATCTCGTATGAGTTAGGCAATTATGACTTGATATTTGTTTGATTTGTCAGAAATTCTAAATACTTAATGGATTTTATAAGAGTTATGTTATAGGAAAAGTGATTGTGTTATGTTATAGAAATTCGTTTTGCGTGCCGGAGTGTTTTTTTTTACTGCGGACCCCACAAAATATTGTGTGTGTAGGAATTTTTTGTGGTCATGTGAGATGATAGATGATAAACCCATACTTAATACAGGAGCCTAAATATCAAGCAGCAGCCGGTGCATCAACAAATTTCAGCAACTGCGGCATAAAAAAATGAGCCTTCCTTGAAGCATTGGTGAAGCAAATAGTATCAGTTGTAGCAAATAACTGAAGCAACAATTCAGAACTTGGAAGGCCAACTAGCTTTCACTCTTACGGAGCCTTTTGGTAGATGAGCTATTTTTTTTTTTTACTACGAAAAAAGGATTTTTGAAAATATGATAGGAAATTTTTTTTCCCGAGTAAGTTATGAAAAAAATATTTGGTAAGTCCAAAAATTTTATGAGAATGTTGGATTAATTTTACTGATGCTATAAAAAAATAAAAATACCATGTATCATATGGTATTTACGTTTGGGAATATGATGTGTAAAATAGAATAATGAAAAAAAAGTTTCTTGAGATTATTTACAATTTTCTCATACCAAACGTTGGAAATAAATTTGCCCGTTCCACTTTCCCAGGATTTTATAGGTAGTGAAATTGAATTCTACTAAGGTTCTAGTAAATTGCCTCCAACTGCAAGTGTTATCATGTTGAGGAGTGGCAAAGAAGTGCCTACCCCTAACTAACCAGCAAGCTTCATGGAACAGCCAAGCAAACCAGAAAAATTAGAAGTTGCTTAACGGCAGATGCACTGGAAAAATCAGAATTTTTAGAATGAGCCCAAAAGAGAATTTAAAAGTTTCCGAAAGAATTATGCACCAAAGAGAAATGAGAAAGATAGAATGAGCCAAACTATATCAACCCTCCTCCAGCCTAGCTTACCTGAAAAATGCAAACATCCTGGAACCTTCACAATTCCATCCACAATAGGAAATTCTTGCCATTAACAATATATTCTTCCCTCAGACTTGGTCGTCGAAAGACATACGGTGTCATAATTCAACTAACAGATGGGAGTACTGTACGCAATTCTGGACTAATGAGTATATGTCTGCCACAAAATTCATTAACAAAAATTTTCCATCACAAATGCATGCTTATTTTAGTAATGCAAGTTAAATAATCTATCACTAGTAGGACCATATATGCATTTTGGGTGTTCTTAGATTTTATTTTGAAGTGAAAATATATAGATTTTATTTTGAAGTGAATATATATAGGGGTAAAACAGTGGCGGACCCAGGAAAATTTATTTAAGTCCGCGCATTTAGTGGCGGGGTTCGGGGGCAGCGTGTTGGGAACTCGGTTCCCTCAAACTTGGCTATGAAGCCTTTTGTGCGGAAGTCAATCAACCAGATCCTCGGCAGTACCACGGCCTGTATATCACCAGATCGGACTGCACAGCGGAAAAAACAAAAACTCAAAGAGGATAGAGAGAAGAAGAACACAACCAATTTTAACGTGGAAAACCTTCTCCAAAGAAGAAGTAAAAACCACGGGACACTAGTCCAGATCAAAAATCCACTATGAAAATAATGGTTACAAGAATCAAATACACCAATGTGGTGGTTAACTCAACCTCTCCAACAATGGTGATAATCAAACTACCCTAGAGATGTTTCACTCAAACTCTCCCTAGATATCTCTCAAATGCAAAGCATAAAGCTTTGCTCAAACAATCAAATCTCAAATATCTCAAACCATTTTCTCTCAAACAATTTTCTCTCAAACAATCATCTCACTTCATACTCTCAACCTCACACACACATGCTATATATATAGGGGAGGGAGATATGTGTATGAGCCTTGCACCAAAGGGGAGTTCCAACCACTTGGTACTTGTGCCAAGCATTGAAGAGGAGCAACTTCCAACAGATGAACCACTCAAGGGATGTGTCCCTTGAGCCTTGCACCAAGGGGGAGTTCCAACCACTTGGTACTTGTGCCAAGCATTGAAGAGGAGCAACTTCCAACAAATCTCCCCCTCCGACTTCAATGCGTCGGCTTCAGCATCAACCCGGCTCCTTCACAGTAGCCTTCAAATTTCTTTGCTGGAACCGGCTTCGTCATCATATCGGACCAATTTTGGTCAGTGTGCACCTTGACGAGTTCGAGCTCTCCACCTTCCACCACATCCCGGATCCAATGATACCTCACATCAATGTGCTTAGTGCGGGAGTGATAGGTCGAATTCTTCGCAAGATGGATTGCGCTTTGATTGTCACAACCCAGCTCGTACTTGTCTTGTTCATGGCCGAGTTCCATGAGGAACTTCTTCATCCACAGCATCTCTTTGCTTGCCTTAGTCGCGGCAATGTACTCAGCCTCAGTTGTCGATAGTGCAACACATTTCTGAAGTCTTGATTGCCAAGAGACAGCTCCTCCGACAAATCTCATCATGTAACCTGTAGTCGACTTCCTCGAGTCGAAATCTCCCCCTAAATCAGAATCCGAGTAGCCTTGCAACTCGGCTTTGCCTTCTCCAAATCGGAGACATAAATCGGTGGTACCTCGGAGGTACTTGAAGATCCACTTCACTGCTTCCCAGTGCTCTTTGCCGGGGTTTGACAAATACCGGCTTACCATTCCAACAGCATATGCCAAGTCGGGTCTAGTGCAAACCATTGCATACATCAAGCTTCCGACGGCGTATTGGTATGGGACCTTCAACATCTCATTTTTGTCTTCATCAGATCTCGGACATTGTTTCTGGTTCAGCTTTATGTGTCCGGCTAGGGGGGTGCTCACTGTTTTGGCTTTGTCCATGCTGAATCTCTTCAATATCTTCTCAATATACTTTTCTTGACTCAGCCACAGTAGCTTCTTTTGTCTATCTCGGATAATCTTGATTCCGAGTATCTGCTTTGCAGGGCCGAGGTCTTTCATTGCGAAGGACGAGCTTAACGCCTTCTTCAGGGCGGCTATCCTCGATTTGTCTTTCCCTACAATAAGCATGTCGTCAACATATAACAACAAAATCAAAAAATCTTCGGCCTCATACCTCTTCACAAATACGCAGTGGTCGGCTTCTGTCTTTTCAAACTTGTGATCAGTCATGAATGATTCAAATTTCTTGTACCACTGCCGAGGTGCTTGCTTCAAGCCATAGAGGCTCTTCTTCAATCGACATACCAAGTCTGCTTGGTCTGGAGCTTGGAACCCCTCAGGTTGTTCCATATAAATCTCTTCTTCTAAATCACCGTGAAGGAATGCCGTCTTCACGTCCATTTGTTCTACCTCGAGGTCCATCGAAGCTGCCATAGCTAACACAGTTCGGACCGAGGTCATTTTCACCACAGGAGAAAAAATCTCCTCAAAGTCTACTCCTTTCTTCTGATTGCAGCCTTTCACCACAATCCGGGCTTTGTATCTCGGCTTCTGCCCGTTCTCTTCATTCTTAATCTTGTACACCCATTTATTTTTCAGAGCTCGTCTTCCTTCAGGCAACTCGGTCAGTTCATAAGTCTGATTCTCGTGCAGAGACTTCATCTCGTCTTGCATTGCCTTTTCCAATTCTTCTTTCTCTGAGCTCGTCACAGCCTCATCATAACTCTGAGGCTCACCGTCTTCAGCTACAACGGTGTATTCATCAGATGGGTATCTTGTAGAGGGTCTTCTTTCTCGAGTTGGATATCTCGGCTGTTCTTCAGCTTGAGAACCCGGTTCATCATTCTCATCCCAGATCTCATCTTCAACTCGGACCTCATCGTCAGCTTGTTGATCATCAATTTCGTCATTTTCTTTATTTTCTCCCCCTGCTTCAGCTCGGACAGGAGGGATAGGTTCTTCACGTCTGACAGAAACCCGGACTTTGGGCTTCGAGATGTCATGAATGGTCTCATCTTCATGAAAGATCACATCTCGGTTTCTTACGATCTTCTTATTGATTGGATCCCAAAGTCGGAACCCGAACTCACAGCTCGGCGAACCAAGATAGATGCATTCTTTAGTTTTTGCATCAAGTTTTGCCCTTTCATCTTTAGGGATATGCACGAAGGCTCGGCATCCAAACACCTTTAATTGATTATAGGCCGTTTTACGACCTGTCCAGACTTCTTCTGGAATTTCTCCTTCAAGTGGTCGTGATGGTGAGAGGTTGATCAAGTCAACAGCAGTTTTGACGGCTTCTCCCCAGAATGATTTCGGCAATCCGGCATTGGATAGCATACTTCGGACCTTCTCTTCAATAGTCCTGTTCATCCTTTCAGCAAGTCCATTCAACTGTGGAGTCTTGGGGGGCGTCTTCTCAAGTCGGATCCCGGCCGCTCTGCAATATGCATCAAAAGGGCCGCAATACTCATCACCATTATCAGATCTGACCACCTTCAATTTCTTTCCAGTCTCCCTTTCAACCATAGCATGGAATTCTTTAAAGGATTGGAGTACCTGGTCTTTAGTTTTCAACAAATAAACCCACACTTTACGGGAATGGTCATCAATAAATGAAACAAAATACTGAGCTCCTCCAAGAGATCTTTCTGACATGGAGCAAACATCAGTATGGACGAGGTCAAGAATATACCTTCGTCTTCTGGGCTGATCCGGTTTCACGAAAGAAACCCGGTGCTGCTTTCCAGCTAGGCAATGCGTGCAACTCTCCAACGCTTGGCCTTTCAACCCGGTCAGTAATCCTTTCTTGTGTAGGATCTGGAGCCCTTTCACGCTCATGTGGCCGAGGCGCTTGTGCCATAGCTCCAAGCTCGGCTCATCTCGGACAGAATTGGCTTCTCCGCCATTGATCTTTCCTTGGATCACGTACAAGGAGCCTTCCTTCTTACCTCGGGCCACGACCAAGTTTCCCTTGGCCAATTTCCACCTAAAACAGCCGAAGTAGTTCACTAACCCGGCATCATCAAGTTTGCCTACCGAGATTAGGTTCAATCGCATGTCAGGAACATGCCTTACATCTTTCAACACAAGTCGGCACCCAACATCCGTGGTCAGGGTCACATCACCGACACCAACAATCTTGCTGGTCACCTGATTTCCCATCTTCACAACTCCAAAATCACCACCTCGGTAAGAGGAGAAAAAACCTTTGTGTGGAGTAACGTGGAAGGAGGCACCGGAGTCAACAATCCAGGTGCAATCATCATATGTAACATTCAAATAATTATCCTCACCAAGGAGGAATATCTCGGCATCAGGAGTGGCAGCCACCGCAGTGGTGCTCTTATCTTCCCTCTTCTTGGGAATAATCTGATCCGGCTTTACAGAGCCGTTCTTCTCATCATTCTGCAAGGTCCAGCAGTCCGGTTTCTTATGACCTGTCTTTCCACAGTAAAAACACTTCAAATCATATTTCGGCTTTGACCGACCTCTGGACTTTCCTCTTCTATCACGATCTCGACCCCGGCTTTTGCTTCTACCCCGGGAGTCGGATTTCCCTTTATTCTCAGCAACATTGGCCTCAGAAGTGCTCGAACTACCTCGTTCTTTTCTTCTGGATTCTTCGCCCAGGAGGCTGTCTGTCACGACATCCATCTTCAACTTTCCATCTGGAGTTGAATTATTCAAAGTCACCACCAGAGTATCCCAGCTTTCTGGCAGCGAGCTAAACAGCAGCAATGCCTGCAATTCTTCATCAATTTTCATATCAGCTTTTGACAGCTAATTCACAATACCTTTAAAGGTGTTGAGATGTTCTATCATGCTCATGTCGTCCTTGTGTTCTAGCTTCACAAGTCGGCGAACTAGGTGTGCTTTATTCCTGGGAGTCTTCTTCTGAATCAAGGACTCTAGCTTCGTCCACAACTCATACGCGTTCGTGAACTCGGACACGTGCTCAAAGAGGCTCTTGTCAATATATTTTCTGATCGTAGCCACCGCCTTACGACTTTGAATCTCCCACTCCTTATTGGTTTTGCCTGCAGGTCTGTCATCAAGGATAATGGGCTCATGCAAATCTTTGCAGTAGAGATGATCTTCCATCATCGGTTTCCAGTAGGTGAAATTGTCTGCGATCAGCTTGAACATATCTCCATCATGGGTTATGCCACTGGTTTCCATCTCGTCTCCCTCAGAACCCGTCAAACTCGGGCTTTGATACCACTGTTGGGAACTCGGTTCCCTCAAACTTGGCTATGAAGCCTTTTGTGCGGAAGTCAATCAACCAGATCCTCGGCAGTACCACGGCCTGTATATCACCAGGTCGGACTGCACAGCGGAAAAAACAAAAACTCAAAGAGGATAGAGAGAAGAAGAACACAACCAGTTTTAACGTGGAAAACCTTCTCCAAAGAAGAAGTAAAAACCACGGGACACTAGTCCAGATCAAAAATTCACTATGAAAATAATGGTTACAAGAATCAAATACACCAATGTGGTGGTTAACTCAACCTCTCCAACAATGGTGATAATCAAACTACCCTAGAAATGTTTCACTCAAACTCTCCCTAGATATCTCTCAAATGCAAAGCATAAAGCTTTGCTCAAACAATCAAATCTCAAATATCTCAAACAATTTTCTCTCAAACAATCATCTCACTTCATACTCTCAACCTCACACACGCATGCTATATATATAGGGGAGGGAGATGAACCACTCAAGGGATGTGTCCCTTGAGCCTTGCACCAAGGGGGAGTTCCAACCACTTGGTACTTGTGCCAAGCATTGAAGAGGAGCAACTTCCAACAGATGAACCACTCAAGGGATGTGTCCCTTGAGCCTTGCACCAAGGGGGAGTTCCAACCATTTGGTACTTGTGCCAAGCATTGAAGAGGAGCAACTTCCAACACAGCGCCCCCGAATTTTTTTTATAAAGAAAGTTTAAATCAATGCTTGAACCCGCTCATAATCTAGTTGCTTCTATAACAAGCTGCAGGCAATAGTTTGACCAATTATTTTCCCCCTAAATCTTACCAATCCTCCAAAATAAATATGAGAATATACTCTGGTACATCCATACATCATCATTCTATTTTATAATGGTGAATAAAAAGTCAACACTACATGTACAGAAGGCAAGCAAAATCACAGTGAAGGTCTCGTCTCTAGATATTAACTTATTTGAGAATGTCAAACCTGCAATCAATCTTCTTTTTTTATAAAATTGAAAAAGGAAACAAAGGATGAAGAGAGCATGAGAATGGGTACGTGACAAGGGAGGAAGAATAAGTTTTCTCTCTAATCAAATTTGTGTTGCTACGTTGTTTTAATCATCTCCGTACGTTGCTACGATGCTAACTAATATAAGAATAAATATCATTTTTGGTCCCTAACAAAAAATTCGGTCCCCACTTTAGTCCATAATAAAAAAAAATTAGTCACCTGGTCCCTACGAAATTCAAAGTGGACCAATTTTGGTCTTTTTGAGGGACTAATGTAGGTCTTTTTTGAATTTGTGAGGGATCACGATTTTAACTAAATTGATCTACTTTAAATTTTTTAGGGACCTCGAGACTAATTTTTTTATAATGGATTAAAATGGAGATCATATTTTTTGTTAGAGACTTAAAATAGTATTTATTCCTAATATATATATTGAACCAAGTGACAATTAAGGACCTACAATAATAAAAAAAAAACTAAAATGAAAAAGTTTATGCCCGCAAGTGCATCCGCCACTGCTTACAAATTAGAGTAGTTAATCTTTTTTGATCTAATGGCTCTCAGATGAGGTGTCAATCTGAGAGCCGTTAAATCAAAAAAGATCAACGACTCTGATTTGTAAGCATATAACATCATTGATCTTTTTGATCTAATGGCTCTCAGATGAGGTGTCAAATTTCAAATTTGACACCGATGTCGAAGGATCCTACCTCACACACACACACACACACACATATATATATATATATATATATATATATATAACACTTATTAATGAATTATTAATTTATAATAAATTATAACCGTTAGATTCATAGAAATTAACGGCTAAGATTTGATGTCAAACTTTTTACATTATATAATTATATGTTCCAACGTCATGCCACTCTTGAAAAAAATATACTTTTGGCTCGTGAGTGTCATAACACTTTTATTTTTTATACATAAAGAAAAGCAAAATACAAAAAGAAAGAATCAACCGACCCCCTAATTCGAGTAGTGGCTGATGAATCCATAAGCATAGCAATTGGTCTCCCTCAGTATATAAATAAAGTGGACTTATTAGTTACGATTGATCAATGCTTAGAAATTACAACCATCATGATGCTAGTACATCAAAATGGAATTTTTCAACTTGTTGAAATTGGAATAATTTCTATGTTTTAAATTTCATTTCAAACATGATTTTACCGTATTCTCAAGTAGTATAGTTCATGATACATGCATTAAAAATTTAGGTTAACTAAATCAGTACACAGAGCACCATATATGTATTTTAAATGTTCTTAGATTTTATTTGGATGTGAATATATATAGGGGTAGGATCTTTTGACATTAGTATCATAGAAAAAGTTTAACATCTCATCTTAGGGACATTAGATCTAGGAAGATCAATGGTATCACATACTTTATATATATATATATATATATATATATATATATATATATATGAAAATTAATTGGTCCTTTCTAATTTATGTCCTTTTAGCAATAACTATGTATTGAGGGAGTAAAGTTATAGTGGATCGAGACCATGAAAAATTGGGTGGGACTGAGGTGAGAGAAAGAGAGAAAAAGTTAAAGAGAGAGAAAAGAGAAAATAAAAAATAAATTAATTAATACAGGTATCAATTTTTGAGTGGAAGGATCACGGTGGATCGGGTCACTTAAATTGCAATAATATTGCTTAGAAATTTTGACCACCATGACGCTAGGATAACATATGGAATTTTCCAAATATTTTTAATCCAATTGATTTCTATGGATGGTTTCTGAGAATGATTTTCTTTACTCAGTTAACGTCGCAAAAGTCAAGTTCCCAAGATAAACTATATTTTTCCTAGCTAGTGTCACAATACTTAAACTTGTGGTACAAGATATAATTAAATCTAAGTTTGTGATATGAGTATAAGCTCTAGGTTTGTTATATGATTATAGGTTTCAATTGTTGTAAAAGACAATAGGTGATAAATAAAATTATTAAGAGATTTGAACTTGTGTATGAAGCAGATGAAATTATTAATCATAAACAAAGTGCAATAGTAAAATAAAGAACAAACTCACAGTATGTCGGCATACAGAAAAAGAATGAAGGAAGTATGTAGAACAATGAAGAATCCGAGCTCACATGAAGTGTCACCTTAATACAGTTAGTTCCTCCGCAATAGATGCTGAAGGTTTGATGAACAATTACCTCCCAAGATAGAACGAATATACGTCTCCAGAGTGTGACGACACTAACAGTCTAGAGTCCCAACGAACACAACAGATGTTTGAGGAATTACACTGCCTAAGTACTATTGTATGTATGATGCACAACGAATGTTTGCATAGAGATGCAAAATTTTGGCAGAGTAACGACGGGAAAAATCAAAATAAATTTTTGAATGGGTCAATATAGACACTGACTGGATGTGATGAAACACCGTCGGCGAACCGTCGCGGCTGAGGGCGGCGAAGCAGTATGACCGGTTCGGTTTAGTATAAACTGAACTCACTAGTTCAATTTAAAACAAAAAAGCAGCGGGAAGCAACGTTTTGCTTTGAAGAATCCTGATGGGAAGCAACATTTCGGATGGGGCATTTTGGACATAAATTAATAAAAAAAATAATAAAATATTTATATTTCACACATGCGATCGAATAGAGCCGACCGGACGGCTGCGACGACGCGCGTGTGTGTTTGGTGGACCAATGGCCACCTAACTCCACCACAAAATGTGTAGTGCCCCAAGGGGCAATCTAAGAGTGTGAGGTGGAAGCTTATATACCTTTTCACATCTTACAAGTTGTCCAATGTGGGACTTCTAAGGTTATAACCTACACACCCTTTCATCTTCCTTCTTTCTTTCCTTACTTAACCCACTTCTTATTCATAACCCATAGAATTTAGATACAAACTCCAACAACCACCACATGGATAAGAAGCCAATTCATCGCGAATATATTGCAAATGAATATGAATGCAAAGTGTGATTCATCAGCGAGAAATAATTACATCGAGATATGTAAGGGTTACCTTTGAACATTCTTTAATGAAAACTATCGGATGTACTCGGTCAATCGGTGGTCATGACGATTTGGATTGTCGACCTTTGGTGTACACATAGACAATAGGAGTCACACAATTATTTTCCTAACGTTGTTGATCTTCATTTTTGTGCCCATTTTGGCCCTGAACACCTGCCTAGTTCTGTGAATGTTCTAGAGAATCGGCCTTTTTTTAATTCTCATAGAAGCGATCCTCATTTCACATTCACATAGGTGATTCCATGTGATGTTACTCAACATACATCATCTGAACACATCAGATTGAGAAACTATTAAAAGCCTAAATGCTTACCCTTATATATACACTATCTTGTGATAGGAATGAGTATGAGTTTAGAAACTCCACAATGTTTTAAGCGTCGATCATCACTTAGTTGTCTCTTTGAACTTAGTTTGTGGGATATCCACTCATCAAGGTAGAGTTACCGCAATGATCAACAATTGTTATGATTCCAACTCTCTAGGAATCCCTTTGGTCGATGAATCCGCCATATTCTCTTTAGACTTCACATAGTCAATTGTTATGATTCCACTCGAGAGTAGTTGTCTTACGGCATCATGTCTATGACATATATGTCTAGACTTACTGTTATATATGACGTTATTCTCCCTTCCAATAGCGGCTTGGCTATAACAATGTATGCATACGGCTGGTACCGGCCTTGACCAATCATGAATGTCCTCAATAAAATTACGAAGCCATTCGGCTTCCTCACCAGCTTTATCTAAAGCAATAAATTCTGCTTCTTTGTTTGATCTTGATGTGCAAGTCTGCTTGGACGATTTTCAAGACATAGCACCCCACCAAGGGTGAACACAAATCCACTTGTGGATTTAGTGTCACTAGAGCCGGTGATCCAGTTTGCATCACAATACCCTTCTATTACTGCTGGGTACTTCTCATAATGCAAAGCATGGTTTTGAGTGTATTACTAGTAAAGCCACTTAACAGACTTATTGCCTAACACTTGAGTATATTCCTTTTGTGCTTTAACTTTACCAGTGTTTTTTGATAGTTTAAGATTAGAATCTGCAGGGTTCTTCATAGGAGCTATATTCA
Organism: Gastrolobium villosum; assembly: GCA_032173675.1. Taxonomy (NCBI): domain Eukaryota; kingdom Viridiplantae; phylum Streptophyta; class Magnoliopsida; order Fabales; family Fabaceae; genus Gastrolobium; species Gastrolobium villosum. Next base: position 139,765 of record JAVKPL010002304.1, read on the forward strand.
AACTCTTGAATTTTTCAAGAAATTTAGCAATTAATGAGCCTGTGACAAAGCCAACCCTCCAGATGTTCTATGAATTTTAATACCTAAGATAACGTCTGTTATCCCCATATCTTTCGTTTCAAATTTACTGGTAAGTAGTTGCTTAGTAGCTTTAATCACTTGATCATTTCTACCCTTTTATCAACATGTCATCCACATAAAAACAAACAATGGCAAATCCTTTCTCAGTATTTAGAATATAGACACACTTATCACATTCATTAACTTGAAAGTCATTTGATAACATAACTTTATCAAATTTCGCATGCCATTACTTTGGAGCTTGTGTTAACCCGTAAAAGAATTTTATTAAGCAAGAAACTTTCCATTCTTGTCTTGGGACAGCGAAACCTTCAGGTTGTTCTAAACAAATCTCTTTTTTCTAAGTCACCATTCAAGAAAGCGGTCTTAACATTCATTTGATGTATCTCTAACCCATTTAATGCTGCTACCGCAATCAACATCCTAATGGAAGTAATCCTTGTAATAGGTGAATAAGTATCAAAATAGTCGAGACCTTTACATTGTCCGTAGCCTTTTACCATAAGCCTAACTTTATATTTATCAATCGTGCCATCTTCCTTCATCTTCCTTTTGAAGACTCACTTACTTCCTATAGGCATATTGCTAGGAGGAAGATTTACCAATTCCCAAGTGTGGTTTGACAGGATAGACTCAATTTCACTATTGATAGCCTTTTCCTAGAATGGTGCTTCCGGAACGTTACAACTTCTTTATAAGTTCGAGTCTCATTTTCTAATAGATATATCATAAAATCAGGTCCAAAGAATGTGGCGATCCTTTGCCTTTTACTACGTCTAGGTTCATCCTCTACAGGATCAATACTAGTCGTAGCATTCCTAAGTCTTATAACATTATTATCATTATTACCACTTGATTCGTATACTATGTTATACAGAAATACTTATTCAATGATTGTAACTTCCCTTGACTCAATAACCGGATTAACGTGTATATCTGAGACATCAGATTTATAAACCAGAAATCGATAGGCACTACTATTAAGTGCATAACCGATGAATACACAATCCACGATTTTAAATCTGATTTTCAACCTTTTAGGTTTGGAACTGCAACGTTAGCCAAGCACCCCCACACTCTCAAGTATTTCAAGAATTTTTTCTTTCATTTCCGTACTTCATACGATATGTTCTTTGTGTTCTTGTAGGGCACTCTATTAATAATGTAGTTAGTCGTCAAAATGGCTTCTCTCCACAAGTTATGTGGTAAACAAGACATGATCAACATAACGTTCACCATTTCTTTCAACATTCGATATTTTCTTTCTGCAATCCCATTTGATTGCGGTGAATACGGAACAGTTGTCTGGTGTATAATACCAGACTTTATACAGAATTCCTAGAATGGGCCATCATATTCTTCCCGTCGATCGCTCCTTACTATTTTAATTTTCTTGTTAAGTTGATTTTCAACTTCTTTTTTATATTGTCTAAAAGCTACAATAGCCTCATCTTTGCTATTAAATAAATAAACATAACAATATCTATTGCAATCATCAATGAAAGTAATAAAATATTTTTTACCCCTAGATGGTATAGATTTCATGTCATATATGTTATTATGTATTAAATCTAATAATTCGGTCGATCTTTCCATAGATGTAAAAGGTAATTTCAAAATTTTTGATTCAACAAACACTTGACATTTATTATTTATACGTTCAAACTTAGGTAATAAATCTAAATAAATTAAATTATTAATTGATTTAATGAACGTGTCCTAAATCCTAATCTATTATGCTATAAATTAGAAGACTCAAGCAAGTAAACAGAATTAGCAGTATTATTAATCTTATTATCATTGGTTACAGTCATCACATTCAATTTGAAAAGACCTTCACTAAGGTAGCCCTTTACTACATACACATCATTCTTAGTAAATACAAACTTATCATAAATAAATACAAGTTTAAAACCATTTTTGCTCAACAGAGATCCAGACACTAAGTTCTTGCGAATATCAGGCATATGGAGCACATCATTGAGTGTCACTATCTTGCCAGACGTCATCTTCAAATCCATCTTCCCCACACCTTCAATTTTTAAAGTAGATGAATTATCCATATAAAGTTTCTCACCATTCTTTGCATAAGTATAGGAGGAGAACATCCACTTGTTTGAACAGACATATCTGGTGGCACCAATATTCACCCACCATTCCTTAGTATCTCCCACTAGGTTGCACTCCACCACCGCCGTCAGATTCGGATCTTCAACTTTATCAGCAATATCAACTATATTGGCTTGAATGGTCTTCTTTTTTTGGATTTTTGTGACTTCCTTTGATCTTTCTTTTGTTCCTTCTTACAGTCCCTTGCACGGTGGCTAGAATTCCTATAATTGTAACAATTGCCCTTGAAATTTTTGCCTTTTCCTTGCTTAACATTTCCTTCTTCAGAATATTCTCGCTTCTTTGACCTTGATTCCTCTTCAACAATATTGGCCTCAGAGACTATAGGATTGTTGTCACAATTCTTTTCAGAAATCTTATTATCTTCCTCTATCCTCAATCTCATGATCAGATCTTTAAGTGATAATACCTTATGCTTATGTTTGAGATAATTCTTGAAACCTTTCTAAGAATTTGGTAATTTTTCTATGAAAGTAGCAATTTGGAAAGACTCATTAAGATGCATTCCTTTGGCATGAATTTCATGTACAATCACTTGAAATTCTTCAACTTGATTCACAATAGATTTAGAGTCTTGCATTTTGAAGTCCAAGAATCTGCCAACTATAAATTTCTTTAAGGCAGCATCCTCGGTTTTATACTTCTTGTCCATACTATCCCATAGTTCCTTACTATTCTTCAAGGTAATATACACATTATACAATATGTTGTCTAGACCTATGAAGCACCGACATTTCAAAAATCCTGACGTGTCGTGTCCGACACTTTCGGACACCCCGACACTCCCCGACACTCCAACACACGTTATAGAAATTCAAAAAAAGGTTTAAAGGTTACATTGCGTTGAGTTTTTAGTTCCAACTATTAATTTTGTTAGATTACAATTACTATTTTATTGAGTTTGATATAAATATTTTGGATATCTTATGCTTTTTTGCAAAATTTATGAATATTATAAGTTTAGATTCATTTTATAATTAAATTATTGAATATTAAATATAATATACACCACATAAATTAAAAATTATTTAATATCAAAACGTGTCCTAACGTGTCGAAATCTAACATTTTTTAGAATTAACGTGTCGGAGTGTCGTGTCACGTGCCCCGTATCAGTATCGGTGCTACATAGGTCTAGACCATTAAGAATATAATTTCGGAAAAGGAAGTGAGAATGCTTCCAAGCATCAATGGCAACAACCCTTTCCTTATCAGGTTGTTCTCCCTATTCCAACTTAGGAGCATCTTCTTTGAGGAAACGTGCCAGACTCAGAGTTGTCAAATAAAACAACATCTTCTGTTGCCAACGCTTGAAATCATCCCCATTAAATTATTTCAGGTTTCTCAGCATGCATTGAAACAGAACTAGTAGGATTGACCAAGTTCATACTTGCACTTGTCATTTCTGTTACACAAACAAAAACTCGAATTAATCACATAGATTAATATTATAATTGCACAGTAAATAGTAAACAATATATATGTAGATACAATGTATGTTTTGATGATAACAAAGTGGCAACAACAAAAAGAGAAGTGCATTGATCAATAGCGAAAAGCATCAATCATATGTGGATTTTGAACATGTATGATGTAGCCACACAAGAAGAGTGATGTCATATCAAAGTGGCAAGATCATTGGATCAAGAGCAACACCAAGATCAAAGACAACTAACCATGGACAACATCTAAGAGAAGCACAATATCATAACCATGGTGAAAAATGATCAAAACCAACAAAGTGTCAAGCATTGTCATATCCAACAAGTCAAAGCATCAAGTTCAAGAAAAGATCCAAGACACAAGACATAAAGCTAAGTCTAAAATCATATTTGGAATATATCTTTAGGACTTAGAATATATGTGAGGGTATATGGTAGATTGCATTGCATGAGCTCAAAGTTTTTCTCAAAGTAAACATGTTTTTCAAATTGCATAATCAAGATGTTTTTCAAATCCATGGAAAAGATCGTTGACATATTTTATAAATTCAAAACATATTTATCAAGTCAAGATCTTTCACAAAAAGTAGTTGGAAGCAAGCTAGAACACATTTGAAGTTAAAGTTTGTTGCTTAATTTCGCTGCTGCCTTCGATACGATTTTTTGTATCTAAGATGATGGATTTGGATCTTGTGTTCTTCATAAAAGTTGTAGATCTCTCTTTTATCTTTCCAACAAGACCAAGATCACATCAATCCTATAAGTATAACTCAAATTATAGCCAAAATACGAAATAGTGTTCTTGCTGTCAAGTTGGGAATCAATTACCACTGCGACAGATCTCAACGGCTATAAAACGGCTAATTTTTCAAATGAGATCTCAACGGCTATAAAACGGCTAGTTTTTCAAATGAGATCCCAACGGCTATAACGGCTAGTTTTCCAACGGCTAGTTTCCAACGGCTAGTTTTCCAACGGCTATAAACGGCTAGTTTTCCAACGGCTAATTTTTAGAAATACTATATATGCATTCCTAATGACTCAAAAACATAAGAGCATTACTTCTACACACATTAAGCATACTTTGAGAGCTTCTACACTATCACTTGCATATTCTTTCATATATTTCAAAGATCAAATATATTTGAGCTCATATCTTGAAAATCCATATACCCATAGTGCTTCAAGTTGTATATCCACACTTTGAGAGTGTATATTCATTTCCAAATATTTCTCTTCTTGTATTCTTGAGTTGAAAGGGTTGTGAGACCCATTGTTTGAAAGGTCACCAAATTCCTAAGTAAATTTGGAGTGAAAAATTGTAAGGCATCAAGAGCCCGAAGTCTTGAAAGGTATCCAAGAACCCGAAGTCTTGGAAGATTGTAAAGGTTTGTCAAGCACCCGTGAAGCTTGACCATTAGTGAAAGAGTTGATCGAGCGACTTCAGTCTGGACGTAGGTCACAAGTGGTGGTGACCGAACCAGGATATATAGTGTTTGCAATTCTCTAAACTCTAAACTCTTTATTTCTAGCACTTTAATTGCTTCTTTGATATCTTGTCTGTGCTAGTATAAGTTCCACAATTGTGATACATTATATGTTATGGATTGTTTGAATGCATTGATTAGCTTTTCATATGTCAAAGTGTGCTTGAAATGATTATTTAAAAACTAGAAGGGGGCTTTTGCGAAAATTTTGTAATACTCAATTCACCCCCCTCTTGAGTATGGAAGCCACATTCCTAACAATATAAAATAAAAAAGTAAAATATACTGAACACAGATTCAAAATACTAAATTGTCTTAAGATTATTGTAAGAGACAGTGGTTGATAAATAAAATCACTGAGAGATTTAAACCCATGTATGAAGCAAATGAAATTATTAATTGTAAAAAAAGTGCAATATATAATAAAGAAATGAGTCACAATATGTCGGTATATAGAAAAAGAATTAAGAAAGTATGCAGAACAATGAAGAATTTGAGCCCATGGGAAGATTCTCCTTAAGACAATTTATTCCCCCACAATGGATGTCGAAGGTTTGATGAACAATCGCCACATAGGATAGAACATATATATGTTTCCAAAGTGTGACAACACTAATAGCCTAGAGCCCCAACGAACACAACAGATGTTTGAGGAATCACACTGCCTAAGTATTATGGTATGTATGATGCACAACGAATGCATACACAGTGACGCAAAATTTTGGCATAGTAACGAAGGGAAAAATCAGAATAAGTTTTTGAAGAGGTCAATGTCTATATATAGACACTGATCGAACACGATGAAATGCCGTCGGAGAACCACCGCAACTGATGGCGATGAAGCAGTACGATCGGTGACTGGTTCGGTTCAGTTTTAACTGAATGCACTGGTTCAATTCAAAACAAAAAGATAGCGAGAAGAAATGTTTCGATTTGAAGAATTTTGGAGGGAGGCAATGTTTCAGATATGGGCATTTTAGACAAAAATTAATAAAATAATTTAATATAAAATTATTTATTACAGACACACGCGCAAGTCCTAATCGAACTGAGCCGGACGGATGGCAGCACGTGCGAGTGTGGTTGACCAATGGCCACCTAACTCCTCTCTCCTCCACAAAATGCATAGTGCCCAAAGGGGTAATCTAAGAGTGTGAGGTGAGAGCTTATATACCTTTCACCTCTTACAAGTTGTCCAATATGGGACTTCTTATTTTATAACCCACACACCCTTTCATCGTCCCTCTTTCTTTCCTTCCTCAACTCACTTCTTATTCATAATCCATAGGATTTAGATACGAACTCCAACACTAATGTCGTAATGCTTACGATTCTTGAAAATGAATTTTTTTCTTGGTCAATGTCATGACACTCAAGTTTCTAAGAGAAAAAACATATATTTTCCTTGCTAGTGTTATGACACTTAAATTGCAATAATGGTACTAAATATAATTAACTCTAAGTTTGTTATATGACTATAGGTTCCAACGTCAAAATGCCCATGGTTCTTGAGCATGAATTTTCTTCCTTAGTAAATATCACGACACTCAAGTTCCTAAGAGAAAATATATATTTTTCTAGCTAGATTCAGGACACTTAAATTGCAATAATGGTGCTAAATATAATTGGGATTTATTATTCTTATGTTACATAAAATATCATCTATCTCTTACACACACAAATTCAAGATGGGTCCCACTTTACTTTTTCTCTCTCTTCTCCTAAAAATGGACCTTACCTATACCAATGAGTGTGTAGAAAATAACTCTTATCTTTTACTACATAAGAAAACTATTACCCAATATAATTAGATGTAAGTTTGTTATATGACTCTAGGTTCTACGTTTGTTATACGACTCTAGGTTTTAACGTCGTAACGCTCATGGTTCCCAAGAATAAATTTGTCTTTCTCAATCAACGTCACGACACTCAACTGACTCAAGTTCCTGAGAGAAAATATAGTTTTTCCTTGCTAATGTCATGACACTTAAATTATAATTATTGTTGTAAATATAATTTTTTTTTGGATATAAGGGAAAAGAAAACCAAAACGACAAACTACCTAGGGATAGTTAGGGGATCCAGCCCACCCAACAAATCCCTTTCAACAATCAACCTACAATTAAAAGGAACATTGGGAAAAATAACAGCATCCCAAGAACTATGGTCCACCTTAGTAGCTAGCCAGTCAGCCACTGCATTAGCATCCCTGTTTATATGAGCTATCATGACTCTCCAAGGTCTAGCAATCATCTCCTGGATTCTCTTAACCAACGAAGCAAGGGGGTGATCATCATAACTACCTTCCAGCATCAATTGCACAGCTTCAGTTGAATCACCTTCAAGTTGAATCTGTCTAAAACCATGATCCCAAGCTATTTGAAGCCCCACTAAAGCTCCCCAAAGTTCAGCCTTTAGAGCATTACCATGACCCACCTTCTTAGAGAAACCCATCAGCCATCTCCCATCACTATCCCTCAAGACCCCACCACAACCACTGTGCTCACCAACAAGGGAACAAGACCCATCAGTATTCAATTTGACCCAATCCTTTGGGGGAGGACTCCAACTATCACAAACATTATCCTTCCGATTCAAACAGATATCAGCCTCAACCAAAGTATCCTCAGCACGTATAACATTCTGGACATACATTCTGATCTTATGGCACATGGACTCAACACTACTCACATCCTTTTTAAAAACAAGGTTATTTCTAGACTGCCACAACATCCAACAAGTAACCCCAAAAGTAAGACTCCAATTCTGGTCCTGACTACAAACCTTCCTCTTTTTCATATTAATATGCAACCAGTCCAATAAGCTACCAGAAAAGAAAGAATCATTCCTGGCTTTAGCAGAAATACCTTTCCAAATCTGTTTAGCCCAATAGCAGTCTCTCACCACATGACAACAATCTTCACACGGACAAAGGCATCTAGGACAGTGAGCATCATCCCCCATATGTCTCCTGCATCTGGTTTCATTAGTTAACAGATTATTCCCTAAAAGCAGCCACAAAAAATGCTTAATCCTCTCAGGACCCTTCCAATCCCAAGCCAAATTCCGGAATTGATTCTGATTCTGCATACAAGGTGCAACATTCATAATAGACAAGTAAGCTGATTTAACAGAAAACAACCCATTACTAGAATGTCTCCAAATGACCCTGTCATCACCCTCTGCCTCCTTGGGAGGCTCCACCATGGCTATAGTGTCACAAACATCATCAGGAAGAAAAACACTAATTTTAGCCCAATCCCAATCCCCCACTTGATTCACATAACAAGCCACTTCCCATAAGCTAACATCCTCAGGAATAGGCCTAACAGCTCTATCTCTAAGCTTCCCCAAGCCAGGCACCCAGTTATCACACCAGAATTTAACTTTCCTGCCATTGCCAATCACAATTTTAGATCCAGCCAATATGTGGTGCCAGGAAGAACAAATACCCCTCCAGATATTACTAGCATTAATATTTACCGAAGCCTGAGGCATGAAACCATCCTCAAGCTTGTATTTGCTTCTCAAAACTCTAGCCCATAAAGCATCCTTATTCACCAGCAGCCCATAACCCACCTTCATCATAAAAGCTTGATTGAAGGCACGAAGATCCCTCAACCCAACACCACCATTCTGCTTGGGAGAACACATTCTGTCCCAGTTTACAAGGTGAACTCCTCTCCTATCCTTGGAAGAACCCCAAATGAAGCCACGAGTGAGCTTCTCAATGTCATCACAACGAAAAAGTGGTCTAAACGATGGAATTTGGCAAAAATAGGGTGGGGGTAACGATTCTCTGGTTAGTTTTGATCGGATGGCCACCCTCTACAAATTGGGCCTTCTTCCTCCTCGCAAAAAAGGAGTCTACTTGTGCAAAATTGGCAAAATGCATATAAGCCTATTATATGGGGGAGGAGGCATAGGCTCCAAAAATTCATTAAAACCAATCCTTCTATGAAATCCAATGAAACTTGGAGAGGATGTTGGATATATTTAAGCATGGATGTTTACAAAAATCAGATCAAAATTCGATGTCTAGGTACGATTTTCCATTTTTTCGGATTTTCTCAAATTACGCCTCTTCCTCTTGAAAAATTAATATTAAATTAATCCCATGGAGAAAAATCATGGGACTTTGGGAAGAGTAAGATATGGTTTTTCCAAGCATGCATGCAAAAAATCAGACCGAAATTCAATTTCTAGGTCCGAATTTGGACTTCTTCCTCCTCAGAAAAAAGGTATTTACTTGTGCAAAACTGGCAACTGCAAATAAGGCTATTATAGGGGGGAGCAGCTGCCTGCCTTCCCACACCCGCGGTGGGCTGTGCACCTGGTGCCCAACGAGATGCCCCGGATGCTTGACATGGTACCCCATGAGGTGCGCCTGGTGCCTGACGTGGTGCCCCAACCGTCAGGCATGGTGCACCCTATGCTTGACTCGATGCCTGACGAGGTGCATGGAGGTGCACCCGGTGCCTGACGAGGTGCACCCGGTGCCTGACGCGGTGCACCCGATGATAGACTACACTAAATATTGACCAAAACAAATGCAGAAACACTATCAAATGAGTTGGAGGAACTCAAAAATCATGGGAGCACCACACTCAAAGCCTTGTTAGTTGCATACAAGGCAAGGTTCCTATAGGTTAGGGGGAGCATGCATATTCAGATCAATGAAAAAATTCTCCATGAAATCCAATTGAACTTGGAGGGGATGTTGGATATATTTAAGTATGGACGCCTGCAAAAAAGCAGCTCAAAATTCGATGTTGGGGTATGCTTTTCCATTTTTTCAGATTCTTTCAATTTTCGCTTGTTCAAGGACTGATAAAAAATATTTCGGGCAACGAAAAAGTGGTCTAAACGATGGAATTTGGCAAAAATAGGGTGGGGGTAACGATTCTCTGGTTAGTTTTGATCGGATGGCCACCCTCTACAAACTGGGCCTTCTTCCTCCTCGCAAAAAAGGAGTCTACTTGTGCAAAATTGGCAAAATGCATATAAGCCTATTATGTGGGGGGAGGAGGCATAGGCTCCAAAAATTTATTAAAACCAATCCTTCTATGAAATCCAATGAAACTTGGAGAGGATGTTGGATATATTTAAGCATGGATGTTTACAAAAAAATCAGATCAAAATTCGATGTATAGGTACGATTTTCCATTTTTTCGGATTTTCTCAAATTACGCCTCTTGAAAAATTAATATTAAATTAATCCCACTGTAACGCCTTCCCTTGTATGCATCCAAGAGAGTCGTTTGCTAAGCGGAATTAGAGTCTTTAACGACACTTTAGCTACTAAAAATTTTATTCCAACAGCAAAACCGTAATGCATTTAAAAATTCGTATAAATTCTGTTTGGACGAATTAAAAAAATATTCCTTGTGATTTAGAAAGAGCACGTCGGGGGCTTTGCATGCATATAAAATAATAGTAAATCGGAGTTCGTTTGCACCTTGAAACATCACCCGTAAGGTGCTCGTAAAACTGTTAAAAATTCAACACTTAAGACGTTCAAAAATCCTTTTCGCAAAACGTTTTCTGAATTTTCCAAAAAGCGCTGTTCATAAAAGACCAAAGCAAAATGGAAGATAATAATGTCTACAGTCATCCAAGTGTCTCAAAATAATAAGCATTACAGTCATCCAACAATCAAACAGTAACAGCAAAAGTCCAAGCATCAGCAAGTAACAGCAAACATCACGCCTTCAAATGCTCTTACGTCCTCCTGCCATTTATGAAAATAGCAGCCCCAAAGGGGTGAGAATAATCCCAGTAAAGTGGCAATAAAACCAATAATATAATAGTATTAAACTAGGCACAAAATCATAAACAGTCACTTCAACATATCCTGTTCCTTGTCCTTTTCCTTTTCATCATATATATATATATATATATATATATATATATATATATATTGCGTATATAACGCCTTCCTTTTTGCGCTCTTAGCACCGTCGTGCGCGCAATACACAGTGGACATCCCATAATTGGCACCCTCTTGGTGGATTCCATCTGTGGCCTATGCGGCCTGATGCCAAGTGTCCCATACCCTGGTACCGGAGGGATGCCTACATAATGCGTGCTCAAACACATGGTCCTGTACATAACTATTCTAAAATTGCAAGGCTATATGAATTTTGGTACATGCATGCCATGCTATGCTATCACACACAAAGCGTAAAAATAAATGCGGTATGATGTAAAATGCATGCTTATATACTTTTCATATACGTTAAGCATGGATGATTACAAAAAATCAGATCAAAATTCGATGTCTAGGTACGATTTTCCATTTTTTCGGATTTTCTCAAATTACGCCTCTTGAGAAATTAATATTAAATTAATCCCATGGAGAAAAATCATGGGACTTTGGGAAGAATAAGATATGGTTTTTCCACGCATGCATGCAAAAAATTAGACCGAAATTCAATTTCTAGGTCCGAATTTGGACTTCTTCCTCCTCAGAAAAAAAGGTATTTACTTGTGCAAAACTGGCAACTGCAAATAAGGCTATTATGGGGGGAGCAGCTGCCTGCCTTCCCACACCCGCGGTGGGCTGTGCACCTGGTGCCCGACGAGATGCCCCGAATGCTTGATTTAGTGCCCCATGATGTGCGTCTGGTGCACCTTTTGCTTGACTCGGTGCTTAACGAGATGCGCCTGATGCTTGACCTGGTGCCGGACGAGGTACACATGGTGCCTGACGCGGTGCACCCGATGATAGACTACACTAAATATTGACCAAAACAAATGCAGAAACACTATCAAATGAGTTGGAGGAACTCAAAAATCGTGGGAGCACCACACACAAAGTCTTGGCAGTTGCATGCATACAAGGCAAGTTTCCTACAGGTTAGGGGGGAGCAGGCATATTCAGGTCAATGTAAAAATTCTCCATGAAATCCAATGAAACTTGGAGGGGATGTTGGATATATTTAAGTATGGACGCCTGCAAAAAAGCAGCTCAAATTTCGATGTTGGGGTATGCTTTCCCATTTTTTCAGATTTTTTCAATTTTCGCTTGTTCAAGGACTGATAAAAAATATTTCGGGCAACGAAAGAGTGGTCTAAACGATGGAATTTGGCAAAAATAGGGTGGGGGTAACGATTCTCTGGTTAGTTTTGATCGGATGGCCACCCTCTACAAATTGGGCCTTCTTCCTCCTCGCAAAAAAGGAGTCTACTTGTGCAAAATTGGCAAAATGCATATAAGCCTATTATATGGGGGGAGGAGGCATAGGCTCCAAAAATTCATTAAAACCAATCCTTCTATGAAATCCAATGAGTCTTGGAGAGGATGTTGGATATATTTAAGCATGGATGTTTACAAAAATCAGATCAAAATTCGATGTCTAGGTACGATTTTCCATTTTTTCGGATTTTCTCAAATTACGCCTCTTGAAAAATTAATATTAAATTAATCCCATGGAGAAAAATCATGGGACTTTGGGAAGAGTAAGATATGGTTTTTCCAAGCATGCATGCAAAAAATCAGGCCGAAATTCAATTTCTAGGTCCGAATTTGGACTTCTTCCTCCTACGAAAAAAGGTATTTACTTGTGCAAAACTGGCAACTGCAAATAAGGCTATTATAGGGGGGAGCAGCTGCCTTCCTTCCCACACCCGCGGTGGGCTGTGCACCTGGTGCCCGACGAGATGCCCCGGATGCTTGACATGGTGCCCCATGAGGAGCGCCTGGTGCCTGACGTGGTGCCTCGACCGTCAGGCATGGTGCACCCTATGCTTGACTCGATGCCTGACGAGGTGCATGGAGTGGTGCAATGTGCCTGACGAGATGCGCCTGGTGCCGGACGAGGTGCACCCGGTGCCCTCGATGACAGACTACACTAAAAATTGACCAAAACAAATGCAGAAACACTATCAAATGAGTTGGAGGAACTCAAAAATCATGGGAGCACCACACACAAAGTCTTGGCAGTTGCATGCATACAAGGCAAGGTTCCTACAGGTTAGGGGGAGCAGGCATATTCAGGTCAATGTAAAAATTCTCCATGAAATCCAATGAAACTTGGAGGGGATGTTGGATATATTTAAGTATGGACGCCTGCAAAAAAGCAGCTCAAAATTCGATGTTGGGGTATGCTTTTCCATTTTTTCAGATTTTTTCAATATTCGCTTGTTCAAGGATTGATAAAAAATATTTCGGGTACCGAAAAAGTGGTTAAACGATGGAATTTGGCAAAAGTAGGGTGAGGGTAATGATTCTCTGGTTAGTTTTGATCGGATGGCCAACCCTCTACAAATTGGGCCTTCTTCCTCCTCGCGAAAAAAGAGTCTACTTGTGCAAAATTGGCTTAATGCATATAAGCCTATTATATGGGGGGAGGAGGCATAGGCTCCAAAAATTCATTAAAACCAATCCTTCTATGAAATCCAATGAAACTTGGAGAGGATGTTGGATAAATTTAAGCATGGATGATTACAATAAATCAGATCAAAATTCGATGTCTAGGTACGATTTTCCATTTTTTCGGATTTTCTCAAATTACGCCTCTTGAAAAATTAATATTAAATTAATCCCATGGAGAAAAATCATGGGACTTTGGGAAGAGTAAGATATGGTTTTTCCAAGCATGCATGCAAAAAATCAGACCGAAATTCAATTTCTAGGTCCGAATTTGGACTTCTTCCTCCTCAGAAAAAAGGTATTTACTTGTGCAAAACTGGCAACTTCAAATAAGGCTATTATGGGGGGAGCAGCTGCCTGCCTTTCCACACCCGCGGTGGGCTGTGCACCTGGTGCCCAACGAGATGCTCCGGATGCTTGATTTAGTGCCCCATGATGTGCGTCTAGTGCACCTTATGCTTGACTCGGTGCTTGACGAGATGCGCCTGGTGCCGGACGAGGTGCACCCGGTGCCTGACGCGGTGCACCCGATGATAGACTACACTAAATATTGACCAAAACAAATGCAGAAACACTATCAAATGAGTTGGAGGAACTCAAAAATCATGGGAGCACCACACACAAAGTCTTGGCAGTTGCATGCATACAAGGCAAGTTTCCTACAGGTTAGGGGGAGCAGGCATATTCAGGTCAATGTAAAAATTCTCCATGAAATCCAATGAAACTTGGAGGGGATGTTGGATATATTTAAGTATGGACGCCTGCAAAAAAGCAGCTCAAAATTCAATGCCGGGGTATGCTTTTCCATTTTTTCGGATTTTCTCAATTTTCACTTGTTCAGGGATTGATAAAAAATATTTCGGGCAACGAAAAAGTGGTCTAAACGATGGAATTTGGCAAAAATAGGGTGGGGGTAACGATTCTCTGGTTAGTTTTGATCGGATGGCCACCCTCTACAAATTGGGCCTTCTTCCTCCTCGCAAAAAAGGAGTCTACTTGTGCAAAATTGGCAAAATGCATATAAGCCTATTATATGGGGGGAGGAGGCATAGGCTCCAAAAATTCATTAAAACCAATCCTTCTATGAAATCCAATGAGACTTGGAGAGGATGTTGGATATATTTAAGCATGGATGTTTACAAAAAATCAGATCAAAATTCGATATCTAGGTACGATTTTCCATTTTTTCGGATTTTCTCAAATTACGCCTCTTGAAAAATTAATATTAAATTAATCCCATGGAGAAAAATCATGGGACTTTGGGAAGAGTAAGGTATGGTTTTTCCAAGCATGCATGCAAAAAATCAGACCGAAATTCAATTTCTAGGTCCGAATTTGGACTTCTTCCTCCTCAGAAAAAAGGTATTTACTTGTGCAAAACTGGCAACTGCAAATAAGGCTATTATAGGGGGGAGCAGCTGCCTTTCTTCCCACACCCGCGGTGGGCTGTGCACCTGGTGCCCGACGAGATGCCCCGGATGCTTGACATGGTGCCCCATGAGGCGCGCCTGGTGCCTGACGTGGTGCCTCGACCGTCAGGCATGGTGCACCCTATGCTTGACTCGATGCCTGACGAGGTGCATGGAGTGGTGCACCAGGTGCCTGACGAGATGCGCCTGGTGCCGGACGAGGTGCACCCGGTGCCCTCGATGATAGACTACACTAAAAATTGACCAAAACAAATGCAGAAACACTATCAAATGAGTTGGAGGAACTCAAAAATCCTGGGAGCACCACACACAAAGTCTTGGCAGTTGCATGCATACAAGGCAAGGTTCCTACAGGTTAGGGGGAGCAGGCATATTCAGGTCAATGTAAAAATTCTCCATGAAATCCAATGAAACTTGGAGGGGATGTTGGATATATTTAAGTATGGACGCCTGCAAAAAAGCAGCTCAAAATTCGATGTTGGGGTATGCTTTTCCATTTTTTCAGATTTTTTCAATTTTCGCTTGTTCAAGGATTGATAAAAAATATTTCGGGTACCGAAAAAGTGGTCTAAACGATGGAATTTGGCAAAAATAGGGTGGGGGTAATGATTCTCTGGTTAGTTTTGATCGGATGGCCACCCTCTACAAATTGGGCCTTCTTCCTCCTCGCAAAAAAGGAGTCTACTTGTGCAAAATTGGCAAAATGCATATAAGCCTATTAGGCTCCAAAAATTCATTAAAACCAATCCTTCTATGAAAGGCCCAACAATGAAACAAACTTGCTGGAGAGAGCTGCATTTGACAGGAGGGGCAGGTGGATACCGCAGGGATAAGGATTCCCTTTCGCGTGTGCTGATTGGAGGAAGCGTCGGTGGAGTGATAAGGTTGTAGATTTTTGGAGGCAGTGAAGAAGGCTGAGCATCCGTGCGAACCAAAGGAGAGTCCTTTGGATGAAAACCCGTGAGATTACAAAAAATGCCGCCAGAACGGGAAAGCACAGCCGCAGGCGTGTGCATCGGTGGTGTGGACGAAGCTTCCGGTACCAGATGGTGGATCTGATAGCTGTGTGCTGGATGAAATGGACGTAGTAGAGAAGCATGGAAGACAGGGTGGACGCGTGAGCCTTGGGGAAGACGAAGCCGATAAGCCACCGGTCCGACGCGCTCCACCACCTCATAAGGTCCATAGAACCGCAAGCTGAGCTTGTGAGAAGAGCGCCGATGAACAGAGAGCTGACGAAAGGGTTGAAGGCGAAGTAACACCATATCCCCAACAGCAAAGGTAATATCTTTCCTTTTCTTGTCAGCCTGTAATTTCATTGAAATTTGAGCTCATTTTAAGTTCCGTTTCAGGAAAGCAAGGATCTTTGAATGCTGATGTAGATCAGAATCGACAGCTTCCACAGACGTTGTTCCCAAAGAGTACTCCAAAAGGCTAGGAGGGGAACGACCAAAAGTTGCCTGAAACGGAGATGTACCAGTGGAACGATTGTGAGCGGTGTTATAGTGGAACTCTGCCCATCCAAGAAAACGATGCCACTGCGAAGGGTGATCATGAACGAAACACCGCAGGTATTGTTCTAACCCCCTGTTTACTCTTTCCGTTTGGCCATCCGACTGGGGATGATAAGCCGAACTAAAATGTAACCGAGTGCCATGAAGTGTAAACAAAGTTTTCCAAAAATCACTGAGAAATAATGGATCTCGGTCAGACACGATGGATCTGGGTGGACCATGGAGTTTACCCACCGTATCCCAAAATACCTGGGCCACCTTGGCTGCGGAGTATTTGGGAGGAAGAGGTGCAAAGTGAGCCCCCTTGGTAAGTCGGTCAACGACCACCAGGATGGTGGTAAACCCGGCGGAGGATGGTAGATGGGTAATAAAATCCATCGATAAATCTGACCATATGGCATCAGGTATGGACAACGGCTGTAACAGTCCATAGGGTTTGTGATTGGGGCTTTTGGCTTTCTGACAAATGTCACATTCTTGGACATAGCTCTGAACATCTTTCTTCATATTTTTCCAGGTAAACTTAGCCGCCAACCGTAACAACGTCCGACGCACACCAGCATGGCCTCCTACCTTGGATGCGTGGAATTCGTGCAGCAATAGTGGAATCAACGAAGAAGCAGCAGGGATATACAGGCGATGACGATGAAACAGAAGTCCGTGCCGGACCTGCCACTGTGGCCACTTAGAAGAATCTGTATTAAGATCCTGTAAAATTTGAGTAGTATAGGGATCATGTTGTAACTCGGACTGTATAATCGAACTATAATGTGAGGTAGGGCCACTGATAACAGTAAGCGAAGGGGAAGGGAGTGAAGAGTCCCCCTCCGGCAGACGCGATAAAGCGTCAGCCACCACATTCAATTTACCAGACTTATACTGAATAGAGTAGTTGAACCCCAGTAATTTCGCGAGAAATTGCTGCTGCTCTGGGGTTTGGATGACTTGAGACATCAAGTGATGCAAACTCTGGTGGTCAGTCTTGATAATAAAAAAAGATCCAAGGAGGTATTGACGCCACTTTGCCACGGCAGAAGTAATGGCGTACATCTCCCTAAAATAAGTAGACTTTGACTGCATCAGTTTAGAGAGTTTCCGACTAAAGAAAGCAATAGGGTGAGTATCCTGGAGTAAAACTGCTCCCACCCCAACTCCGGAAGCATCCGTTTCCAATGTGAACGGTAGGGAGAAATTAGGCAGTGCCAGGATTGGTGCAGTAGTAAGTAAATGCTTCAAGGATTGAAATGCATGTTCGGATTGGACCGTCCAAACAAAGGAATCCTTGGCTAATAAGTCCGTAAGGGGTGCTGCAACCATAGCATACCCTTTTATAAAACGCCGATAATAACCGGAGAGCCCCAGGAAAGCGCGAAGTTGGGTAACAGAGGTGGGTGTAGGCCAATCGCGCACAGCCTGAACCTTAGAAGTGTCAGGACTAACACCCGCAACAGAAATAATGTGACCCAAAAATTGAATCTCCTGCACTGCAAAGGAACATTTGGTTAGTTTAACAAAGAACCGATGCTGGCGTAATGTAGTGAGCACCTGCCGCAGGTGGTTGCCATGATCGGATGAAGAGGTACTATAAACCAGTATGTCATCAAAGAAGATGACCACAAAACGTCGCAGAAATGGTGCGAAAATACTGTTCATTGTAGCCTGGAACGTAGAGGGGGCATTAGCCAAACCAAAAGGCATCACCATAAATTCGAAATGCCCACTGTGTGTGCGAAACGCGGTCTTGTGACATCAGAGGGGTGCATCTTTATCTGGTGATAACCAGAACGAAGATCCAGCTTTGAGAAAAACTGAGCACCATATAGTTCATCCAACAGTTCATCGACAGTAGGAATGGGAAACTTGTCAGGTATAGTAAGTGCATTCAAAGCACGATAGTCAACACAAAATCGCCAAGTGCCGTCTTTCTTACGGACCAACAATACTGGGGAGCTAAATGGGGACTGGCTCGGGCGAATAACCCCAGACTCAAGCATCTCTCCCACCATTTTCTCAATTTCCTGTTTTTGATAGTGAGGGTAACGATAGGGTCTAACTTGGACGGGTTTAGTGTTGGGAAGAAGGTTAATACAGTGATTGGAAACACGGTCAGGAGGTAAAGAGGTGGGAACGGCAAAAATATCCTGAAACTGGGATAAAATGTGCTGTATGGGTGGAGGAGTAGACGGAAGTAAGGCAGGTGAGGGTGGGTGAGGGGAAGAAGTTAAACACATGAAA
Organism: Gastrolobium villosum; assembly: GCA_032173675.1. Classification (NCBI taxonomy): domain Eukaryota; kingdom Viridiplantae; phylum Streptophyta; class Magnoliopsida; order Fabales; family Fabaceae; genus Gastrolobium; species Gastrolobium villosum. Next base: position 158,458 of record JAVKPL010002304.1, read on the forward strand.
CAGGAAGAAATGGAGTTCTGAACTACCAGTTTGTGTAGTTGGGCATTGGATATGGGTGTGGGGGAAAAGATGCTGTCACCCTGAAGACAGACAGTAGATCCACTGTGGGTAAAAGACATGGACATATGGTTATAATCGGTCATTATTGGCCCCAACGTCGCAAGCCACTGAACCCCGAGAACAATGTCAGCCCCCTTAAGATCCAAGAGAAACAAATCAAGCACAAATGAGTGTGACTGAAGGAGTAAGGTGACCGCCGTACAACAGGCCGTGCTCATCAGGGACTCACCATTGCCCACTTGGACCTGAAATGGTGGAACATTGTGCATTGTGAGGCCCAAAAAGGTAGCCATCCGTTCGGTAATAAAGTTATGGGTACTGCCCCCATCAACTAACACCTGAACGGGTTTTCCCAGGATAGACCCTGTGAGGCGAAATGAACGGGAATTATGGTGACCGAAAAGAGCATTGAAACTAATTTCGGATGGGATCGCAACAGGCGATGGTTCATCCACAACGGGGTGGGACAGATCAGGACCAGGATCAGGATCCTCATCAATACCTTCCAAATACAACAAAGCAGCCTTCCCCTTACATTTATGCCCAAATGAGTACTTCTCATCACAATTATAACAAAGGTTCTTCTCACGTTTAGCTTGACGCTCTTCAGGTGTCAAACGACGAATGGGTAAGGTTGAGATGGGATGTGGGGAAGTGTTTGTAGGCTGGGGAGAACTAGGAACAATGGCGGTAGTAGGGGAATAAGAAGGTGACTGTTTAGGGTAATTTTGCCACGAACGCACAGGCTTAGAATCAATGAATTGATCTTCATAGATCCGGGTAAGAGAGAAAGCCTCATGATAGTCAAGCGGTCTGTGTGTGAGAACAGAGCGTTTGATCGAAGGTTTTAATCCCGAAACAAAAATACTACGGAGCATAGTCGCAGACAAACCAGGGACTCGACTAACAAGCTTCTCGAACCCAGATTGGTAATCCAAAACGGACCCAGTCTGTTGAAATTTTACCAAAGCACCGGCAGGGTCTTCAAATTCGGACGGACCGAAGCGGCGTTGTAAAGCCGTACAAAAAGTACGCCAATCAGATAATAACCCATTCTGATTGGAGCCATAAAACCAGCTATCCGCGGGATCTGTCAAATGAAAAGCAGCAAGATTAACCCATTCTGGGAGGGGTACCTGATAAAATGTGAAGTAACGTTCAGCGGCTACGATCCACGTAGTGGGATCACCCGAAGAAAAACGCGGAAAGTCGAGCTTCACTTGACGAGATCGGGAAGGGTCAGATCCATGGGACGGACCGGAACCCAAAACGCCACGGTTGCCAGAAGCTTGCTGCTGAAATTCCAGTAAACGAGTGACATCCATGTGCAGGCGATTCTGAGACTCATGGAGTGTGGTTTGAGAATCATGTAATTGAGTATTAGACTCGTGAAGGGTCTGAAATTGTTGTTCATGGACCAAATCAGCAGCACGAAATTGTTGCTCCAACGTGTCAAGACGTTGCTGTAAATCACGCATCCGAGTGTTTTCAGCCATAGCAGGAAGTATGAGGGCAATGAAAGCACCAATGAAGGGGGTTTAGATCTGAAAAGGAATAGGGAGAGAAGAAAGAGAGGGAAAAAGAAGAAGAGAGAAGAATTTGTCAAAACTTTCTGTATTTTCCTCACCCCTCTTGGGCTATTTATTTACTATCCTTTGTGATTGGATTCTTCCTTACATTCATTTGAAAATAGTACAATACTTGCCAAATAAACTAACTGGGCCTACGAAGACTATTGCAAATAGTCATCTAAGTATAATGGGGTCTTCTTAATGCGAATGGGCCTCTGTTGATGTGGCCCAAGCAAAGGGAGTGCAACACATAGGCTCCAAAAATTCATTAAAACCAATCCTTCTATGAAATCCAATGAGACTTGGAGAGGATGTTGGATATATTTAAGCATTGATGTTTACAAAAAATCAGATCAAAATTCGATATCTAGGTACGATTTTCCATTTTTTCGGATTTTCTCAAATTACGCCTCTTGAAAAATTAATATTATATTAATCCCATGGAGAAAAATCATGGGACTTTGGGAAGAGTAAGGTATTGTTTTTCCAAGCATGCATGCAAAAAATCAGACCGAAATTCAATTTCTAGGTCCAAATTTGGACTTCTTCCTCCTCAGAAAAAAGGTATTTACTTGTGCAAAACTGGCAATTGCAAATAAGGCTATTATGGGGGGAGCAGCTTCCTGCCTTCCCACACCCGCGGTGGGCTGTGCACCTGGTGCCCAACGAGATGCCCCAGATGCTTGATTTAGTGCCCCATGATGTGCGTCTGGTGCACCTTATGCTTGACTCGGTGCTTGACGAGATGCGCCTGGTGCCGGACGAGGTGCACCCGGTGCCTGACGCGGTGCACCCGATGATAGACTACACTAAATATTGACCAAAACAAATGCAGAAACACTATCAAATGAGTTGGAGGAACTCAAAAATGGTGGGAGCACCACACACAAAGTCTTGGCAGTTGCATGCATACAAGGCAAGTTTCCTACAGGAGCAGGCATATTCATGTCAATGTAAAAATTCTCCATGAAATCCAATGAAACTTGGAGGGGATGTTGGATATATTTAAGTATGGACGCCTGCAAAAAAGCAGCTCAAAATTCAATGTCGGGGTATGCTTTTCCATTTTTTCGGATTTTCTCAATTTTCACTTGTTCAGGGATTGATAAAAAATACTTCGGGCAACGAAAAAGTGGTCTAAACGATGGAATTTGGCAAAAATAGGGTGGGGGTAACGATTCTCTGGTTAGTTTTGATCGGATGGCCACCCTCTACAAATTGGGCCTTCTTCCTCCTCGCAAAAAAGGAGTCTACTTGTGCAAAATTGGCAAAATGCATATAAGCCTATTATATGGGAGGAGGAGGCATAGGCTCCAAAAATTCATTAAAACCAATCCTTCTATAAAATCCAATGAAACTTGGAGAGGATGTTGGATATATTTAAGCATGGATGTTTAGAAAAAATCAGATCAAAATTCGATGTCTAGGTACGATTTTCCATTTTTTCGGATTTTCTCAAATTACGCCTCTTGAAAAATTAATATTAAATTAATCCCATGGAGAAAAATCATGGGACTTTGGGAAGAGTAAGATATGGTTTTTCCAAGCATGCATGCAAAAAATCAGACCGAAATTCAATTTCTAGGTCCGAATTTGGACTTCTTCCTCCTCAGAAAAAAGGTATCTACTTGTGCAAAACTGGCAACTGCAAATAAGGATATTATAGGGGGGAGCAGCTGCCTTCCTTCCCACACCCGCGGTAGGCTGTGCACCTGGTGCCCGACGAGATGCCCCGGATGCTTGACATGGTGCCCCATGAGGTGCGCCCGGTGCCTGACGTGGTGCCTCGACCGTCAGGCATGGTGCACCCTATGCTTGACTCGTTGCCTGACAAGGTGCATGGAGTGGTGCACCAGGTGCCTGACGAGATGCGCCTGGTGCCGGACGAGGTGCACCCGGTGCCCTCGATGATAGACTACACTAAAAATTGACCAAAACAAATGCAGAAACACTATCAAATGTGTTGGAGGAACTCGAAAATCGTGGGAGCACCACACACAAAGTCTTGGCAGTTGCATGCATACAAGGCAAGGTTCCTACAGGTTAGGGGGAGCAGGCATATTCAGGTCAATGTAAAAATTCTCCATGAAATCCAATGAAACTTGGAGGGGATGTTGGATATATTTAAGTATGGACGCCTTCAAAAAAGCAGCTCAAAATTCGATGTTGGGGTATGCTTTTCCATTTTTTCAAATTTTTTCAATTTTCGCTTGTTCAAGGATTGATAAAAAATATTTCGGGCACCAAAAAAGTGGTATAAACGATGGAATTTGGCAAAAATAGGGTGGGGGTAACAATTCTCTGGTTAGTATTGATATGATGGCCACCCTCTACAAATTGGGCCTTCTTCCTCCTCGCAAAAAAGGAGTCTACTTGTGCAAAATTGGCAAAATGCATATAAGCCTATTATATGTGGGGAGGAGGCATAGGCTCCAAAAATTCATTAAAACCAATCCTTCTATGAAATCCAATGAAACTTGGAGAGGATGTTGGATATATTTAAGCATGGATGATTACAAAAAATCAGATCAAAATTCGATGTCTAGGTACGATTTTCCATTTTTTCGGATTTTCTCAAATTACGCCTCTTGAAAAATTAATATTAAATTAATCCCATGGAGAAAAACCATGGGACTTTGGGAAGAGTAAGATATGGTTTTTCCAAGCATGCAAGCAAAAAATCAGACCGAAATTCAATTTCTAGGTCCGAATTTGGACTTCTTCCTCCTCAGAAAAAAGTTATTTACTTGTGCAAAAGTGGCAACTGCAAATAAGGCTATTATGGGGGGAGCAGCTGCCTGCCTTCCCACACCCGCGGTGTGCTGTGCAACTGGTGCCCAACGAGATGCCCCGGATGCTTGATTTAGTGCCCCATGATGTGCGTCTGGTGCACCTTATGCTTGACTCGGTGCTTGACGAGATGCGCCTGATGCTTGACCTGGTGCCGGACGAGGTGCACCCGGTGCCTGACGCGGTGCACCCGATGATAGACTACACTAAATATTGACCAAAACAAATGCAGAAACACTATCAAATGAGTTGGAGGAACTCAAAAATCGTGGGAGCACCACACACAAAGTCTTGGCAGTTGCATGCATACAAGGCAAGTTTCCTACAGGTTAGGGGGGAGCAGGCATATTCAGGTCAATGTAAAAATTCTCCATGAAATCCAATGAAACTTGGAGGGGATGTTGGATATATTTAAGTATGGACGCCTGCAAAAAAGCAGCTCAAAATTCGATGTTGGGGTATGCTTTTCCATTTTTTCGGATTTTTTCAAATTTCGCTTGTTCAAGGACTGATAAAAAATATTTCGGGCAACGAAAAAGTGGTCTAAACGATGGAATTTGGCAAAAATAGGGTGGGGGTAACGATTCTCTGGTTAGTTTTGATCGGATGGCCACCCTCTACAAATTGGGCCTTCTTCCTCCGCGCAAAAAAGGAGTCTACTTGTGCAAAATTGGCAAAATGCATATAAGCCTATTATATGGGGGGAGGAGGCATAGGCTCCAAAAATTTATTAAAACCAATCCTTCTATAAAATCCAATGAAACTTGGAGAGGATGTTGGATATATTTAAGCATGGATGTTTACAAAAAATCAGATCAAAATTCGATGTCTAGGTACGATTTTCCATTTTTTCGGATTTTCTCAAATTACGCCTCTTGAAAAATTAATATTAAATTAATCCCATGGAGAAAAATCATGGGACTTTGGGAAGAGTAAGATATGGTTTTTCCAAGCATGCATGCAAAAAATCAGACCGAAATTCAATTTCTAGGTCCGAATTTGGACTTCTTCCTCCTCAGAAAAAAGGTATTTACTTGTGCAAAACTGGCAACTGCAAATAAGGCTATTATGGGGGGAGCAGCTGCCTGCCTTCCCACACCCGCGGTGGGCTGTGCACCTGGTGCCCAACGAGATGCCCTGGATGCTTGATTTAGTGCCCCATGATGTGCGTCTGGTGCACCTTATGCTTGACTCGGTGCTTGACGAGATGCGCCTGATGCTTGACCTGGTGCCGGACGAGGTGCACCCGGTGCCTGACGCGGTGCACCCGATGATAGACTACACTAAATATTGACCAAAACAAATGCAGAAACACTATCAAATGAGTTGGAGGAACTCAAAAATCGTGGGAGCACCACACACAAAGTCTTGGCAGTTGCATGCATACAAGGCAAGTTTCCTACAGGAGCAGGCATATTCATGTCAATGTAAAAATTCTCCATGAAATCCAATGAAACTTGGAGGGGATGTTGGATATATTTAAGTATGGACGCCTGCAAAAAAGCAGCTCAAAATTCAATGTCGGGGTATGCTTTTCCATTTTTTCGGATTTTCTCAATTTTCACTTGTTCAGGGATTGATAAAAAATACTTCGGGCAACGAAAAAGTGGTCTAAACGATGGAATTTGGCAAAAATAGGGTGGGGGTAACGATTCTCTGGTTAGTTTTGATCGGATGGCCACCCTCTACAAATTGGGCCTTCTTCCTCCTCGCAAAAAAGGAGTCTACTTGTGCAAAATTGGCAAAATGCATATAAGCCTATTATATGGGAGGAGGAGGCATAGGCTCCAAAAATTCATTAAAAATCAATCCATCCATGATATCCAATGAAACTTGGAGAGGATGTTGGATATATTTAAGCATGGATGTTTACAAAAAATTAGATCAAAATTCGATATCTAGGTACGATTTTCCATTTTTTTGGATTTTCTTAAAATACGCCTCTTGAAAAATAAATATTATATTAATCCCATGGAGAAAAATCATGGGACTTTGGGAACAATAAGATATGGTTTTTCCAAGCATGCATGCAAAAAATCAGACCGAAATTCAATTTCTAGGTCCGAATTTGGACTTCTTCCTCCTCAGAAAAAAGGTATTTACTTGTGCAAAACTGGCAATTGCATGTAAGGCTATTATAGGGGGGAGCAGCTGCCTTTCTTCCCATGCCCGCGGTGGGCTGTGCACCTGGTGCCCGACGAGATGCCCCGGATGCTTGACATGGTGCCCCATGAGGCGCGCCTGGTGCCTGACGTGGTGCCCCGACCGTCAGGCATGGTGCACCCTATGCTTGACTCGATGCCTGACGAGGTGCATGGAGTGGTGCACCAGGTGCCTGACGAGATGCGCCTGGTGCCGGACGAGGTGCACCCGGTGCCCTCGATGATAGACTACACTAAAAATTGACCAAAACAAATGCAGAAACACTATCAAATGAGTTGGAGGAACTCAAAAATCGTGGGAGCACCACACACAAAGTCTTGGCAGTTGCATGCATACAAGGCAAGGTTCCTACAGGTTAGGGAGAGCAGGCATATTCAGGTCAATATAAAAATTCTCCATGAAATCCAATGAAACTTGGAGGGGATGTTGGATATATTTAAGTATGGACGCCTGCAAAAAAAACAGCTCAAAATTCGATGTTGGGGTATGCTTTTCCATTTTTTCAGATTTTTTCAATTTTCGCTTGTTCAAGGATTGATAAAAAATATTTCGGGTATCGAAAAAGTGGTCTAAACGAAGGAATTTGGCAAAAGTAGGGTGGGGGTAATGATTCTCTGGTTAGTTTTGATCGGATGGCCACCCTCTACAAATTGGGCCTTCTTCCTCCTCGCAAAAAAGGAGTCTACTTGTGCAAAATTGGCTTAATGCATATAAGCCTATTATATGGGGGAGGAGGCATAGGCTCCAAAAATTCGTTAAAATCAATCCTTCTATGAAATCCAATGAAACTTGGAGAGGATGTTGGATATATTTAAGCATGGATGATTACAAAAAATCAGATCAAAATTCGATGTCTAGGTACGATTTTCCATTTTTTCGGATTTTCTCAAATTACGCCTCTTGAGAAATTAATATGAAATTAATCCCATGGAGAAAAATCATGGGACTTTGGGAAGAGTAAGATATGGTTTTTCCAAGCATGCATGCAAAAAATCAGACCGAAATTCAATTTCTAGGTCCGAATTTGGACTTCTTCCTCCTCAGAAAAAAGGTATTTACTTGTGCAAAACTGGCAACTGCAAATAAGGCTATTATGGGGGGAGCAGCTGCCTGCCTTCCCACACCCGCAGTGGGTTGTGCACCTGGTGCCCAACGAGATGCCCCGGATGCTTGATTTAGTGCCCCATGATGTGCGTCTGGTGCACCTTATGCTTGACTCGGTGCTTGACGAGATGCGCCTGATGCTTGACCTGGTGCAGGACGAGGTGCACCCGGTGCCTGACGCGGTGCACCCGATGATAGACTACACTAAATATTGACCAAAACAAATGCAGAAACACTATCAAATGAGTTGGAGGAACTCAAAAATCGTGGGAGCACCACACACAAAGTCTTGGCAGTTGCATGCATACAAGGCAAGTTTCCAACAGGTTAGGGGGGAGCAGGCATATTCATGTCAATGTAAAAATTCTCCATGAAATCCAATGAAACTTGGAGGGGATGTTGGATATATTTAAGTATGGACGCCTGCAAAAAAGCAGCTCAAAATTCAATGTCGGGGTATGCTTTTCCATTTTTTCGGATTTTCTCAATTTTCACTTGTTAAGGGATTGATAAAAAATATTTCGGGCAACGAAAAAGTGGTCTAAACGATGGAATTTGGCAAAAATAGGGTGGGGGTAACGATTCTCTGGTTAGTTTTGATCGGATGGCCACCCTCTACAAATTGGGCCTTCTTCCTCCTCGCAAAAAAGGAGTCTACTTGTGCAAAATTGGCAAAATGCATATAAGCCTATTATATGGGGGGAGGAGGCATAGGCTCCAAAAATTCATTAAAACCAATCCTTCTATGAAATCCAATGAGACTTGGAGAGGATGTTGGATATATTTAAGCATGGATGTTTACAAAAAATCAGATCAAAATTCGATATCTAGGTACGATTTTCCATTTTTTCGGATTTTCTCAAATTACGCCTCTTGAAAAATTAATATTATATTAATCCCATGGAGAAAAATCATGGGACTTTGGGAAGAGTAAGGTATTGTTTTTCCAAGCATGCATGCAAAAAATCAGACCGAAATTCAATTTCTAGGTCCGAATTTGGACTTCTTCCTCCTCAGAAAAAAGGTATTTACTTGTGCAAAACTGGCAACTGCAAATAAGGCTATTATAGGGGGGAGCAGCTGCCTTTCTTCCCACACCCGCGGTGGGCTGTGCACCTGGTGCCCGACGAGATGCCCCGGATGTTTGACATGGTGCCCCATGAGGCGCGCCTGGTGCCTGACGTGGTGCCTCGACCGTCAGGCATGGTGCACCCTATGCTTGACTCGATGCCTGACGAGGTGCATGGAGTGGTGCACCAGGTGCCTGACGAAATGCGCCTGGTGCCGGACGAGGTGCACCCGGTGCCCTCGATGATAGACTACACTAAAAATTGACCAAAACAAATGCAGAAACACTATCAAATGAGTTGGAGGAACTCAAAAATCGTGGGAGCACCACACACAAAGTCTTGGCAGTTGCATGCATACAAGGCAAGGTTCCTACAGGTTAGGGGGAGCAGGCATATTCAGGTCAATGTAAAAATTCTCCATGAAATCCAATGAAACTTGGAGGGGATGTTGGATATATTTAAGTATGGACGCCTGCAAAAAAAGCAGCTCAAAATTCGATGTTGGGGTGTGCTTTTCCATTTTTTCAGATTTTTTCAATTTTCGCTTGTTCAAGGATTGATAAAAAATATTTCGGGTACCGAAAAAGTGGTCTAAACGATGGAATTTGGCAAAAATAGGGTGGGGGTAATGATTCTCTGGTTAGTTTTGATCGGATGGCCACCCTCTACAAATTGGGCCTTCTTCCTCCTCGCAAAAAAGAGGTCTACTTGTGCAAAATTGGCTTAATGCATATAAGCCTATTATATGGGGGGAGGAGGCATAGGCTCCAAAAATTCATTAAAACCAATCCTTCTATGAAATCCAATGAGACTTGGAGAGGATGTTGGATATATTTAAGCATGGATGTTTACAAAAAATCAGATCAAAATTCGATATCTAGGTACGATTTTCCATTTTTTCGGATTTTCTCAAATTACGCCTCTTGAAAAATTAATATTATATTAATCCCATGGAGAAAAATCATGGGACTTTGGGAAGAGTAAGGTATGGTTTTTCCAAGCATGCATGCAAAAAATCAGACCGAAATTCAATTTCTAGGTCCGAATTTGGACTTCTTCCTTCTCAGAAAAAAGGTATTTACTTGTGCAAAACTGGCAACTGCAAATAAGGCTATTATAGGGGGAGCAGCTGCCTTTCTTCCCACACCCGCGGTGGGCTGTGCACCTGGTGCCCGACGAGATGCCCCAGATGCTTGACATGGTGCCCCATGAGGCGCGCCTGGTGCCTGATGTGGTGCCTCGACCGTCAGGCATGGTGCACCCTATGCCTGACGAGGTGCATGGAGTGGTGCACCAGGTGCCTGACGAGATGTGCTGGTGCCGGACGAGGTGCACCCGGTGCCCTCGATGATAGACTACACTAAAAATTGACCGAAACAAATGCATAAACACTATCAAATGAGTTGGAGGAACTCAAAGATCCTGGGAGCACCACACACAAAGTCTTGGCAGTTGCATGCATACAAGGCAAGGTTCCTACAGGTTAGGGGGAGCAGGCATATTCAGGTCAATGTAAAAATTCTCCATGAAATCCAATGAAACTTGGAGGGGATGTTGGATATATTTAAGTATGGACGCCTGCAAAAAAGCAGCTCAAAATTCGATGTTGGGGTGTGCTTTTCCATTTTTTTCAGATTTTTTCAATTTTCGCTTGTTCAAGGATTGATAAAAAATATTTCGGGTACCGAAAAAATGGTCTAAACGATGGAATTTGGCAAAAATAGGGTGGGGGTAATGATTCTCTGGTTAGTTTTGATCGGATGGCCACCCTCTACAAATTGGGCCTTCTTCCTCCTCGCAAAAAAGGAGTCTACTTGTGCAAAATTGGCTTAATGCATATAAGCCTATTATATGGGGGGAGGAGGCATAGGCTCCAAAAATTCATTAAAACCAATCCTTCTATGAAATCCAATGAGACTTGGAGAGGATGTTGGATATATTTAAGCATGGATGTTTACAAAAAATCAGATCAAAATTCGATATCTAGGTACGATTTTCCATTTTTTCGGATTTTCTCAAATTACGTCTCTTGAAAAATTAATATTATATTAATCCCATGGAGAAAAATCATGGGACTTTGGGAAGAGTAAGGTATTGTTTTTCCAAGCATGCATGCAAAAAATCAGACCGAAATTCAATTTCTAGGTCCGAATTTGGACTTCTTCCTCCTCAGAAAAAAGGTATTTACTTGTGCAAAACTGGCAACTGCAAATAAGGCTATTATAGGGGGGAGCAGCTGCCTTTCTTCCCAATCCCGCGGTGGGCTGTGCACCTGGTGCCCGACGAGATGCCCCGGATGTTTGACATGGTGCCCCATGAGGCGCGCCTGGTGCCTGACGTGGTGCCTCGACCGTCAGGCATGGTGCACCCTATGCTTGACTCGATGCCTGACGAGGTGCATGGAGTGGTGCACCAGGTGCCTGACGAGATGCGCCTGGTGCCGGACGAGGTGCACCCGGTGCCCTCGATGATAGACTACACTAAAAATTGACCAAAACAAATGCAGAAACACTATCAAATGAGTTGGAGGAACTCAAAAATCGTGGGAGCACCACACACAAAGTCTTGGCAGTTGCATGCATACAAGGCAAGGTTCCTACAAGTTAGGGGGAGCAGGCATATTCAGGTCAATGTAAAAATTCTCCGTGAAATCCAATGAAACTTGGAGGGGCTAGCCCATGGTGCACCACGGGTCTAGCCAAGTTAGGGGGAGCACCGCGACTAGCCTATTGTGCAGCACGACTCATTCTGGTACACTGCGGCTATCCCATGGTGCACCACGGGTCATCATGGTGCAACGTGGCTAGCCAATGGTGCACTACGGCTCATTCTGGTGTACCGCGGCTAACCCATGGTGCACAACGGCTCATTCTGGTGTACCGTTGTGCACCACGGCTCATTCTGCTGCACCGCGGCTAGCCCATGGTGCTCCACGGCTCATTCTAGCGCACCACAGCTAGCCCATGGTGCACCACGGCTCATTCTGGTGCGCCACGCCACATTCTAGTGCACCGCGGCTAGCCCATGGTGCACCACGGCTCATTCTGGTGCACCGCGGCTAGCCCACGGTGCTCCCCGGTTCATTCTAGTGCAACGCGGCTAGCCCATGGTGCACCACGACTCATTATGGTGCACCACGGCTAGCCCATGGTGCACCATGCCTCATTTTGCTCCATCGCGGCTAGCCCATGGTGCATCACGGCTCATTCTGGTGCGCCACGCCACATTCTAGTGCACCGCGGCTAGCCCATGGTGCACCACGGTTCATTCTGGTGCACCGCGGCTAGCCCACGGTGCACCACGGTTCATTCTGGTGCAACGCGGCTACCCCATGGTGCACCACGACCCATTATGGTGCACCACGGCTAGCCCATGGTGCACCATGCCTCATTTTGCTCCATCGCGGCTAGCCCATGGTGCACCACAGCTCATTCTGGTGCACCGCGGCTAGACCACGGTACACCACGGCTCATTCTGGTGCACCGCGGCTAGCCCATGGTGCACCACGGCTCATTCTGGTGCACCGCTGCTAGCCCATGGTGCACCACTCATTCTGGTGCACCGCGACTAGCCCATGGTGCACCACATCTCATTCTGGTGCACCTCGGCTACCCTTGGTGCACCACGGCTTATTCGGGTGCACCGCGGCTACCCCATGGTGCACCACGGCTCATTCTGGTGCACCGCGGCTAGCCCATGGTGCACCACGTCTCATTCGGGTTCACCGCGCCTAGCCCATGGTGCACCACGGTTCATCCCGGTGCTACGCGGCTAGCCCATGGTACCCCACGGCTCATTCTAGTGCAGCGCGACTAGCCCATGGTGCACCACGGCTCATTCTGGTGCACCACGGCTCATTCTGGTGCACCACGGCTCATTCTGGTGCACCACGGCTCATTCTGGTGCACCGCGGCTAGCCCTGGTGCACCACGGCTCATTCTGGTGCACCGCGGCTAGCCCATGGTGCACCACGGCTCATTCGGGTACACCATGGCTCATTCTGGTGAAACGCGGCTAGCCCATGGTGCACCACGGCTCATTCTGGTGCACCGCGGCTAACCCCTGGTGCACCACGGCTCATTCTGGTGCACCGCGGCTAGCCCATGGTGCACCACGGCTCATTCTGGTGCACCGGCTAGCCCATGGTGCACCACGGCTCATTCTGGTGCACCGCGGCTAGCCCATGGTGCACCACGGCTCATTCTGGTGCACCACGGCTCATTCTGGTGCACTGGTGCGCGGCTAGCCCATGGTGCACCACGGCCATTCTGGTGCACCATGGCTCATTCTGGTGCACCGCGGCTAGCCCATGGTGCACCACGGCTCATTCTGGTGCACCGCGGCTAGCCCATGGTGCACCTGGGCTCATTCTGGTGCACCGCGGCTAGCCCATGGTGCACCACGGCTCATTCTGGTGCACCGCGGCTAGCCCATGGTGCACCACGGCTCATTCTGGTGCACCCCGGCTCATTCTGGTGAAACGCGGCTAGCCCATGGTGCACCACGGCTCATTCTGGTGCACCGCGGCTAGCCCATGGTGCACCACGGCTCATTCTGGTGCACCTCGGTTCATTCTGGTGCACCGCGACTAGCCCATGGTGCACCACGACTCATTCTGGTGCACCGCGGCTAGCCCATGGTGCACCACCGCTCATTCTGGTGCACCCCGGCTCATTCTGGTGCACCGCGGCTAGCACATGGTGCACCACGGCTTATTCTGGTGCACCTCGGCTCAATATGGTACAACGCGGCTAGCGCATGGTGCACCACGGCTCATTCTGGTGCACCGCGGCTAGCCCATGGTGCACCACGGCTCATTCTGGTGCACCGTGGCTAGCCCATGGTGCACCACGGCTCATTCTGGTGCACCGCGGCTATCCCATGGTGCACCACGACTCATTCCGGTGCACCTTGGATACCCATGGTGCACCACGACTCATTCTGGTGCACCGCGGCTATCCCATGGTGCACCACGGGTCATCATGGTGCACCGCGGCTAGCCAATGGTGCACTGCGGCTCATTCTGGAGCACCGCGACTAGCCTATTGTGCAGCACGGCTCATTCGGGTACACTGCGGCTATCCCATGGTGCACCACGGGTCATCATGGTGCAACGTGGCTAGCCAATGGTGCATTACGGCTCATTCTGGTGCACCCCCGGCTCATTCTAGTGCAACGCGGCTAGCCCATGGTGCACCACGGCTCATTCTGGTGCACCGCGGCTAGCCCATGGTGCACCACGGCTCATTCTGGTACATCGCGGCTAGCCCATCGTGAACCACAACTCATTCTGGTGCACCGCGGCTAGCCCATGGTGCACCACGGCTCATTCTGGTGCACGGGGGCTAGCCCATGGTGCACCACGGGATTATTCTGGTGCACCGCGGCTAGACCATGGTGCACCACGACTCATTCTGGTGCACCGCGGCTAGCCCATGGTGCACCCACTGGTGCACTGGTGCACCATTCTATGGTGCACCACGGTCTGGTGCACCGCGGCTAGCCCATGGTGCACCACGGCTCATTCTGGTGCACCGCGGCTAGCCCATGGTGCACCACGGCTCATTCTGGTGCACCGCGGCTAGCCATGGTGCACCACGGCTCATTCTGGTGCACCACGGCTCATTCTGGTGTACCGCGGCTAGCCCATGGTGCACCACAGCTCATTCTGGTGCACCGCGGCTCATTCTGGTGCACCGCGGCTAGCACATGGTGCACCACGGCTTATTCTGGTGCACCACGGCTTATTCTGGTGCACCCCGGCTCAATATGGTACAACGCGGCTAGGGCATGGTGCACCACGGCTCATTCTGGTGCACCGCGGCTAGCCCATGGTGCACCACGGCTCATTCTGGTGCACCGCGGCTATCCCATGGTGCACCACGACTCATTCCGGTGCACCTTGGATACCCATGGTGCACCACGACTCATTCTGGTGCACCGCGGCTATCCCATGGTGCACCACGGGTCATCATGGTGCACCGCGGCTAGCCAATGGTGCACTGCGGCTCATTCTGGAGCACCGCGACTAGCCTATTGTGCAGCACGGCTCATTCTGGTACACTGCGGCTATCCCATGGTGCACCACGGGTCATCATGGTGCAACGTGGCTAGCCAATGGTGCACTACGGCTCATTCTGGTGAACCGCGGCTAACCCATGGTGCACAACGGCTCATTCTGGTGTACCGTTGTGCACCACGGCTCATTCTACTGCACCGCGGCTAGCCCATGGTGCTCCACAGCTCATTCTAGCGCACCACAGCTAGCCCATGGTGCACCACGGCTAATTTTGGTGCACCGCGACTAGCCCACGGTGCACCCCGGTTCATTCTAGTGCAACGCGGCTAGCCCATGGTGCACCACGACTCATTATGGTGCACCACGGCTAGCCCATGGTGCACCATGCCTCATTAAGCTCCATCGCGGCTAGCCCATGGTGCACCACAGCTTAGTCTGGTACACGACGACTAGCCCATGGTGCACCACGGCTCATTCTGGTGCACCGCGGCTAGCCCACGGTGCACCACGGTTCATTCTGGTGCAACGCGGCTAGCCCATGGTGCACCACGACCCATTATGGTGCACCACGGCTAGCCCATGGTGCACCATGCCTCATTTTGCTCCATCGCGGCTAGCCCATGGTGCAACACAGCTCATTCTGGTGCACCGCGGCTAGACCACGGTACACCACGGCTCATTCTGGTGCACCACGGCTCATTCTGGTGCACCGCGGCTAGCCCATGGAGCACCAAGGCTTATTCTGGTGCACCGCGGCTAGCCCATGGAGCACCAAGGCTTATTCTGGTGCACCGCGGCTAGCCCATGGTGCACCACATCTCATTCTGGTGCACCTCGGCTACCCTTGGTGCACCACGGCTTATTCTGGTGCACCACGGCTATCCCATGGTGCACCACGGCTCATTCTGGTGCACCGTGGCTAGCCCCTGGTGCACCACGGCTCATTCTGGTGCACCGCCGCTATCCCATGTTGCACCACGGTTCATTCTGGTGCACCGTGGCTAGCCCATGGTGCACCACGGCTCATTCCGGTGCACCACGGCTAGCCCATGGTACACCACGGCTAATTCTGGTGCACCCAGGCTCATTCTGGTGCAACGCGTCTAGCCGATGGTGCACCACGGCTCATTCTGGTGCACCACGGCTCATTCTGGTGCACCACGGCTAGCCCATAGTGCACCACGACTCATTCTAGTGCACACGATTCATTCTGGTGCACCGCGGCTAGCCCATGGTGCACCACGGCTCATTCTGGTGCACCGCGGCTAGCCCATGGTGCACCACGGCTCATTCTGGTGCACCACGGCTAGCCCATGGTGCACCACGGCTCATTCTGGTGCACCGCGGCTAGCCCATGGTGCACCACGGCTCATTCTGGTGCACCGCGGCTAGCCCATGGTGCACCACGGCTCATTCTGGTGCACCGCGGCTAGCCCATGGTGCACCACGGCTCATTCTGGTGCACCGCGGCTAGCCCATGGTGCACCACGGCTCATTCTGGTGCAACGCGGCTAGCCCATGGTGCACCACGGCTCATTCTGGTGCACCACGGCTAGCCCCTGGTGCACCACGGCTCATTCTGGTGCACCGCGGCTATACCATGGGTGCAGCCCGGCTCATTCTAGTGCAACGCGGCTAGCCCATGGTGCACCACGGCTCATTCTGGTGCACGACTACTAGCCCATGGTGCACCACGGCTCATTCTGGTGTACCACGACTAGACAATGGTGCACCACGGCTCATTCTGGTGCACCGCGGCTAGCCCATGGTGCACCACGGCTCATTCTCGTGCATCCCGGCTCATTCTGGTGGCTAGCCCATGGTGCACCACGGCTCATTCTGGTGCACCGCGGCTAGCCCATGGTGCACCACGGCTCATTCTGGTGCACCGCGGCTAGCCCATGGTGCACCACGGCTCATTCTGGTGCACCGCAGCTAGCCCATGGTGCACCAAGGTTCATTCTGGTGCACCGCTGCTATTCTGGTGCACCACGGCTCATTCTGGTGCACCGCGGGTAGCCCATGGTGCACGACGGCTCATCTGGTGCACCGCGGCTAGCCCATGGTGCACCACGACTCATTCTGGTGCACCGCGGCTAGCCCATGGTGCACCACGGCTCATTCTGGTGCACCGGCTAGCCCATGGTGCACCCCCATGGTGTACCACGGCTGATTCTGGTGCACCGCGGCTCATTCCGGTGCACCGCGGCTAGCCCATGGTGCACCGCGGCTCATTCCGGTGCACCTCGGCTAGCCCACGGTGCAGCACAGCTCATTCTTTTGCACCGCGGCTAGCCCATGGTGCACCACGGCTCATTCTGGTGCACCGCGGCTAGCCCATGGTGCACCACGGCTCATTCTGGTGCACCGCGGCTAGCCCATGGTGCACCACGGCTCATTCTGGTGCACCGCGGCTATAGCCCATGGTGCACCACGACTCATTCCGGTGCACCTTGGATACCCATGGTGCACCACGGCTCATTCTGGTGCACCGCGGCTAGCCCATGGTGCACCACGGGTCATTCTGGTGCTCCGCGGCTAGCCAATGGTGCACTGCGGCTCATTCTGGTGCACCGCGACTAGCCCATGGTGCACCGCGGCTCATTCTGGTGCACTGCGGCTATCCCATGGTGCACCACGGGTCATCATGGTGCAACGTGGCTAGCCAATGGTGCATTACGGCTCATTCTGGTGTACCGTTGTGCACCACGGCTCATTCTGGTGCACCTCGGTTCATTCTGGTGCACCGCGGCTAGCCCATGGTGCACCACGGCTTATTCTGGTGCACCGCGGCTAGCCCACTGTGCACCCCGGTTCATTCTGGTGCAACGCGGCTAGCCCATGGTGCACCACGGCTCATTATGGTGCACCACGGCTAGCCCATGGTGCACCATGCCTCATTTTGCTCCATCGCGGCTAGCCCATGGTGCACCACAGCTCATTCTGGTGCACCACGGCTAGACCACGGTACACCACGGCTCATTCTGGTGCACCGCGGCTAGCCCATGGAGCACCAAGGCTTATTCTGGTGAACCGCGGCTAGCCCATGGTGCACCACATCTCATTCTGGTGCACCGCGGCTAGCCCATGGTGCACCACATCTCGTTCTGGTGAACCGCGACTAGCCCATGTTGCACCACGACTCATTCTGGTGAAACGCGGCTAGCCCATGGTGCACCACAGCTCATTCTGGTGCACCGCGGCTCATTCTGGTGCACCGCGGCTAGCACATGGTGCACCACGGCTTATTCTGGTGCACCCCGGCTCAATATGGTACAACGCGGCTAGGGCATGGTGCACCACGGCTTATTCTGGTGCACCGCGGCTAGCCCATGGTGCACCACGGCTCATTCTGGTGCACCGCGGCTATCCCATGGTGCACCACGACTCATTCCGGTGCACCTTGGATACCCATGGTGCACCACGACTCATTCTGGTGCACCGCGGCTATCCCATGGTGCACCACGGGTCATCATGGTGCACCGCGGCTAGCCAATGGTGCACTGCGGCTCATTCTGGAGCACCGCGACTAGCCTATTGTGCAGCACGGCTCATTCTGGTACACTGCGGCTATCCCATGGTGCACCACGGGTCATCATGGTGCAACGTGGCTAACCAATGGTGCACTACGGCTCATTCTGGTGTACCGCGGCTAACCCATGGTGCACAACGGCTCATTCTGGTGTACCGTTGTGCACCACGGCTCATTCTGCTGCACCGCGGCTAGCCCATGGTGCTCCACGGCTCATTCTAGCGCACCACAGCTAGCCCATGGTGCACCACGGCTCATTCTGGTGCGCCACGCCACATTCTAGTGCACCGCGGCTAGCCCATGGTGCACCACGGCTCATTCTGGTGCACCGCGGCTAGCCCACGGTGCACCCCGGTTCATTATGGTGCACCACGGCTAGCCCATGGTGCACCATGCCTCATTTTGCTCCATCGCGGCTAGCCCATGGTGCATCACGGCTCATTCTGGTGCACCACGACAAGCCCATGGTGCACCACGGCTCATTATGGTGCAATGCGGCTAGCCCATGGAGCACCACGGCTCATTCTGGTGCACCCCGGCTCATTCTGGTGAAACGCGGCTAGCCCATGGTGCACCACGGCTCATTCTGGTGCACCGCGGCTAACCCATGGTGCACCACGGCTCATTCTGGTGCACCTCGGGCTAGCCCATGGTGCACCACGACTCATTCTGGTGCACCGCGGCTAGCCCATGGTGCACCACGGCTCATTCTGGTGCACCTCGGCTCATTCTGGTGCACCGCGGCTAGCACATGGTGCACCACGGCTTATTCTGGTGCACCCCGGCTCAATATGGTACAACGCGGCTAGCGCATGGTGCACCACGGCTCATTCTGGTGCACCGCGGCTAGCCCATGGTGCACCACGGCTCATTCTGGTGCACCGTGGCTAGCCCATGGTGCACCACGACTCATTCTGGTGCACCGCGGCTAGCCCATGGTGCACCACGCCTCATTCCATGGTGCACCACGGCTCATTCTGGTGCACCGCGGCTAGACCATGGTGCACCACGGCTCAGTCTGGTGCACCACGGCTCATTCTGGTGCACCGCGGCTAGCCCATGGTGCACCACGGCTTATTCTGGTGCACCGCGGCTAGCCCATGGTGCACCACGGCTCATTCTGGTGCACCACGGCTCAGCCCATGGTGCACCACGGCTCATTCTGGGGCACCTCGGCTAGCCCTTGGTGCACCACGGCTCATTCTGGTGCACCGCGGCTAGCCCATGGTTCACTGCGGCTCATTCTAGTGCACCACGGCTAGCCCATGGTGCACCACGGCTCATTCTGGTGCACCGCGGCTAGCCAATGGTGCACTGCGGCTCATTCTGGTGCACCGCGCCTAGCCCATGGTGCACCCCGGTTCATTCTGGTGCACCGTGGCTAGCCAATGGTGCACTGCGGCTCATTCTGGTGCACCGCGGCTAGCCCATGGTGCACCACGGCTTATTCTGGTGCACCGCGGCTAGCCCATGGTGCACCACGGCTCATTCTGGTGCACCGCGGCTAGCCCATGGTGCACCACGGCTCATTCTGGTGCACCTCGGCTAGCCCATGGTGCACCACGGCTCATTCTCGCGTACTGCGGCTCATTCTACTGCACCACGGCTAGCCCATGGTTCACCACGGCTCATTCTGGTGCACCGCGGCTAGCCCATGGTGCACTGCGGCTCATTCTGGTGCACCGCGCTAGCCCATGGTACACCACGTCTCAGTTCTGATGCACCTGCGGCTAGCCAATGGTGCACCACGGCTCATTCTGGTGCACACGGCTCTCCCATGGTGCACGGGGGTTATTTTTGGTGCACCACATTCTGGTGCACCGCGGCTAGCCCATGGTTCACCACGGCTCATTCTGGTGCACCGCGGCTAGCCCTTGGTGCACCACGGCTCATTCTGGTGCACCGCGGCTAGCCCATGGTGCACCACGCCTCATTCGTGGTGCACCGCGGCTAGCCCATGGTGCACCACACGGCTCATTCTGGTGCACCACGGCTATTCTGGTGCACATGGTGCACCGCGGCTAGCCTGGTGCACCACGGCTCATTCTGGTGCACCGCGGCTAGCCCATGGTGCACCACGGCTCATACCGCGGCTAGCCCATGGTGCACCTCGGCTCATTCTGGTGCACCTCGGCTCATTCTGGTGCACCACGGCTCATTCTGGTGCACCTCGGCTCATTCTGGTGCACCGCGACTAGCCCATGTTGCACCACGACTCATTCTGGTGCACCGCGGCTAGCCCATGGTGCACCACCGCTCATTCTGGTGCACCTCGGCTCATTCTGGTGCACCGCGGCTAGCACATGGTGCACCACGGCTTATTCTGGTGCACCCCGGCTCAATATGGTACAACGCGGCTAGCGCATGGTGCACCACGGCTCATTCTGGTGCACCGCGGCTAGCCCATGGTGCACCATGGCTCATTCTGGTGCACCGTGGCTAGCCCAAGGTGCAGCACGGCTCATTCTGGTGCACCGCGGCTATCCCATGGTGCACCACGACTCATTCCGGTGCACCTTGGATACCCATGGTGCACCACGACTCATTCTGGTGCACCGCGGCTATCCCATGGTGCACCACGGGTCATCATGGTGCACCGCGGCTAGCCAATGGTGCACTGCGGCTCATTCTGGAGCACCGCGACTAGCCTATTGTGCAGCACGGCTCATTCTGGTACACTGCGGCTATCCCATGGTGCACCACGGGTCATCATGGTGCAACGTGGCTAGCCAATGGTGCACTACGGCTCATTCTGGTGTACCGTTGTGCACCACGGCTCATTCTGCTGCACCGCGGCTAGCCCATGGTGCTCCACGGCTCATTCTAGCGCACCGCAGCTAGCCCATGGTGCACCACGGCTCATTCTGGTGCTCCACGCCACATTCTAGTGCACCGCGGCTAGCCCATGGTGCACCACGGCTTATTCTGGTGCACCGCGGCTAGCCCACGGTGCACCCCGGTTCATTCTGGTGC